>JACCIX010000030.1:25000-139552 GCA_025506515.1 Flaveria trinervia | reverse complement strand
CAAGTTTCTTGTATCTTCGATATGCTTTGTAACACTTGTAAAAGAACTTGAGAAAGCAATATACTGCTCCCTTGAAAACTATACTCTCTTGTTCTGTCTCTTGCTTTACTTGTGTTCTTTGTATCACCTTGGTTACCTAGTTCACTGTTTGATTAAAGTTTAGTTAATCTTCTCATTGTGTTGTTGTGTTGTAATTGTGTTCAAGCCCTTAAACGATCCTGCAGTATAATATGTATATATGTGTGTATACATACATATATATATATATATATATATAAGAATAGTATATATCTATATATATATATATATATGTATGTATACACATATGTATATATATATGTATACATATATGTAATATTGTATATTACATATAGTATATATGTATTAATACTATATGTATACATCTACTGATGATATAATATATGTATGTATATGTATACATCATGTATATATATATATATGTGTGGTATATATATGTGTATATATATATATATATATATAGAGAGAGAGAGAAGAGAGAGAGAGAAAGAGAGAGAGAGTTAAATGCGGTTTTCATTCCTGAGGTTTCATATAAATTTCCGACTCAATGGTTAAAATTATCAAAGCACATGGACAAAATAGTAACTTACTCTATAAGTTTTTTGGTATAATACAGTCCGCTCTAGTCGGGTAGGGTTGGGTCACACAATAAGAAGATAAAACCAATATAAAATAAGAATTTGATGATTAATAATATCAACATGTACACTAGATGTATAAACGAGACTATATAGCCCGTGAGCTACTCTTCAAAAGTTTGGATCAAGCTAATCTTAAATATGCTCAAGTCAGGAGCTCATGAACCTAAATGAGCTAGATATATGTATATAATTATTATATATATAATCATGATAAAATAATTAAAAAATAAGTGTAAGGATTAAAATATAAAGGTTGATGCAACCCAAAAACCCAATGTCTCTTCTGCATGCATGCACAAGAATGCTAAAGTAGAATGCTACGGAAGTTTCACACTAGCATCTGAAATATTCTAAGTGTGAAATCTTCTGAAACCAAAACCAATATTTTCCAAAGCTAAAGATGAAGCCTTCCGAAGCTTCAAAGACAAAGTCTTATGAAGCCAACACTTGAAGACAAATTTCTTTCGAAAACTTTTGAACACATGCTTTATCTGATGTACTTTTCCATAAAGCTGGACCCTTTTCCGCTGCTACTCTGATAAAGTCACCAACTTACATAAGTTGGTGAATAGGTCTATGCTTTTGGTAACTGTACATTGAGGTCTTGAGTCTGTAACTTTCTACTTTATGTACTTTATCCTTTTTCTAATATATTAGGATGTGAGCTATGACATGTCATAGTCACTAGTCAAAAGACAATCTGCCTTTTGACTTTACAATTTGTTTTATTTGATTTTGTTTGTTGTCTAGTCAATTGTATCTAGCTGGATTTCATAGTATGGCCGAATGTAGGATGTAGTATATGTATCTCAAGTACTTGTAACTTCTGAATATGCTTTTGTAAATTTGTAATAGAACTAGAGAAGGGAATATACTGCAATATTGAAAACCAATCCTTGTGTATTTTGCTATCTTGTTCTGTCTTATATTTACTTGTGTTCTTAGTATTATTACTAAAGGTTAACCAGTTTCATTGTTTGATCAGTTAAGCAACTCTCCTCATTGTGTTGCTGTGTTGTAAGTGCATACTTTTCACCGGTCCTGCATTTGGTATCAGAGCATTCCAAGCTCTTGATATAAGATATTACCATCTTAAGATCCCTCACACACACACACACAATACTTAACTTATCAAATGGCAGGCATTTCTAAATCTGATATGGAAACTGGAACCATGACCAAGTCCCCACTAATCACTCTTGATGGCTTTGACACCTCGTGCCAAAGAATGGAAGGTTTCATCAGGTCTCTAGACTCAAGAATGTGGGAGTCTATTGAAAATGGACCTTACATACCAAGCACCCCTTCTGCTACTGGTGGTGGTATGATCCCTAAGGTTGTGGCTGACTACTCAGATGAAGATAGAAAGAGAGTAAAGATTGACCAAAAGGCTATGACAGCCCTTCAGACTGCTCTTCCAAACTCGGTGTACAGAGGTTTCAAGAAATGCAAAACAACTAAGCAGCTGTGGGATACAATGAAACTGATGTATGAGGGTTCCTTGAAGCAAAGGAGAACAAGAAGGATCTCTTGAAGCAACAGTTTGAAAATTTCACCTTTAAAGCAGGTGAAATCATGACTCAACATACTTCAGGTATGTTGAGATTGTGGATACCCTAGTGTATGGAGGATGCAGGACCGGTGAAGGGTGGTCACTTACAATAGAACAACACAAAGAGGAGATTAACTAGACTAATCAAAAAGTGAGACTGGATTAACCACAAGAGATGATACAAAGAACACAAGTAAATAAGAGATAGAACAAGATAGCAAAATACATAAGGAGATGGTTTTCAAGATTGCAGTATATTGCCTTCTCAAGTTCTTTTACAAGTGTCACAAAGCATAAAGGAAAGTTACAAGTACTGAGATACATATACTACATCCTACAGCCGGCCATACTTTGAAGGCCAGCCGGATACAACTGACTAGACACAAAACAAAATCAATTGTAGTCAAAAGGCAGATTGCGTTTTGACTTGTGACTATGACATGTCATAGCTCACATCCTAATATATTACAAAAAAGATAAAGTACATGAAGTAAAAAGTTGCAGACTCAAGACCTCAATGTACAGTTACTAAAAGCATGGACCTTTTCACCAACTCATGCAAGTTGGTGACTTCATAGAATTGTAGCGGAAAGGGGGTCCAACTTTATGTAAAGTACATCAGATAAAGCATGTACACTAAAAGTCTTCGGAAGAAATCTGTCTTCAAGTGTTGACTTTGGAAGACTTTTTCTCTGAAGCTTCAGAAGACTTCATCTTTGGCTTCAGAAGATATGGTCTTAACTTCGGAAGATTTCACACCTAGAATATTTTTGTTGCATGTGTGAAACTTCCGAAGCATTCTTCTTCAATGCACTTGTGCAACATGCAGGAGACTTGAAGTGTTTGAGTTGGATCAGCGTTAACATGTATTCCTTACAAACTCCCCCTAGGCTCATGCTACCAAAACTCTTTGAAGACTTCAGATATCAACAATCCTCATTAATATGATGACCATCCCTTTCTTTATAAGATGATTAGGATCATTCAGACTCTCAAAATGTCTTCTCATGTCAAAGAGATCATGAAGAGGAAAATTGAACATTACCTGCCATGTGTAGACATCCTCAATGCCTTGATCTCTAATGACATGCCATCTTTTTGGATTCGTGATGTCTGTCCAGGACAAGATGGGTCTTCCTGCTGCTAGAGGAGCTGCTTGATTGGGAGTTGAGGTAGCATCCTCTGGCTGCACATCCTCAGGATGTTCAAACTCATCTTGAGGTTCATAAAAGGATGTATCTTTCTTCTTCTTTGGCTTTGGCTTTGAAGCCATCCTTCTCTTTCTCTTTGTTCCTTTTAACTGAGAAGACTGGCCTGCAACACCTGATTGATCTTCTTTGTCTTTCTCAGTTGGTTCTTCCTCTCTCACAGGTTCGGAGAAGGAGTCTGACCCTGCTGTGGATCAGAAGATGAAGCTTGCTGAGATTCAGCAGGAGGTCAAGGTTGTGTTGTCCTTGGTTGTTCAACCTTCCTCCACTTCAGGTGGAGCTTGACTTGGAGGAGAGTGTAAGTCAATCAGCTCTCCACTTTTGATCTTCTGCTTGATTACCCTGATATGCTCATCCATGGTGGATATAGGGCCAAGTCTCCTTCCAAGAATCCATACAGCTTCAAGAAGCTCATCATCCTGTCTATCTGCAGACTTCTTCATACTCTTCTGGATGATGGCTCTTATCTTAGCAATTTTTTCCCTTAGTTTCCTTTTGGTAGTCTTTCTTTTTCCTTGATTATCTTAAGTTTAAGTTGTTGAGATACTCAAACTCAACATAGTCATAGGATAAGGGAAGAAGTGCATCTGCCTGATAGAGGCCTGTGGCACTCGTTAGTTGATCATCTTGACCTGTCTTCTTCTTTGTCTACCTGAGGTTCTTGTTGAACCACATCCTCATGTGCAAGACTTTCTTGAACTGGGGAGAAGTGGACACATGCTTATAAATCTCTTCTTTATTCTTTCTTCTTTCATTTGTACCAGTATTTCAACATCTTCCGCCTCTTTCTTCTCCTTTGACCTTTCTCTGTCAACTAGTTCTTTAACTCTTCTAATGGGAGATAAATGACATTGTTAATGTCAAGTTCCTGGTCTGCAAGTAGTTGATCCTGACTGCCCTCAACTCATCATCTTGAGGTGTTTGGTCTGGGGGCACCTTGATAGCAGTTTCCATAAGCCTTGCAAACCCAGTAGAGAACTTTCTCCCCTCAGCTTCTTTTTCCTCTCTCTATCTCTCTCCTTCTCCTCAATCTCCTCAGATGTTATCTTTCTTTTCCCTTTGCCACTCATAGATCTTTGTGACTTAGGGTGGAGAGAGCTTTGGCCTTCATTGCTTTGTGTAGCATCCAAGCTCTAGCCAGAGAGAGGTTGAGAAGCACTTTCACCGGCAGTGTCTCAATATGGGTATGAATCTCTACAGCAGTTGATGATGATGAGACAGGGCTCTCAGGTTCTGCCACTGGGCCTTCAGTCAAGGTTTCCCCTATGAAACTAATCTTAGGGTCTACCTCAACATCTAGTTGACCGATGGCATTGCCTGATTGCCTTAGTCTCCTTCTGAAGCTGAATGCTGTAGTGATCCTGTCTTGGATTCTTTGAGCCAGCCTGTTAGCTTGTCTTGATTGGCTTGGATTGACAAGTGGCATGTTGACTAGATATAGACCTTCATATAAGTTCAAGGTCTGAATATTGAAGACCTCTTGCTGCCCTTGACTCTATGAATGATGAGGCTCTTCTGTTGCTGTCATACCTCCACCCAATGATGTGATTTGAATTTGATCGAGATGACATACCCTTGGTATTCCTTACTCAAACAAACTTTGTATGAAGGAGTCTATGGAGTCCACATCAATGTGAACTTGAGGAAGTTACTGAGTGTGCATAATTGCAAGTGAGGATGGCGAGTCCTCAATGTCCACACTCTTAGAAGAACTCCCTGGTTTTGTGATTGTAATGACTTCTCCCCCCTTTTCAGTAGCATCACCCTCTTGCATAGGTGAGCTAGGAGTTAGGTCAATCACATCCATAGGTTCTTGTGTGTCCTGGTTGAGCTCCTCTTAAAGCTCTCCCAACAAGTTTGTCCTTAAGATAAGAAATCTCAAGTTGCTGATCATTGACCTTATTTTGTAAGGTATCACTTAAGATTCAAGGTGATTGACCTTGGAGACTAAATAGGTGCATGTTTGAGACAGTTTTTGCACCTTTAGTCTTAAATTCTCTTCATCTTCATCAGAAGAATCACCCGGGGATGAGATGATTGGACTAGTGTCCTCTCTCTTACCACCAGCTTCAGGTTCTTGGCTGCTAAATTTCCTCTGCTCACTGGCAGTTTTAGTTGAGATGGCAGGTGTTGAGTTGCCATGGTTGAGGTCTTAGTGATGGAATCACTTTCAAAAGTGAGAGCCTCTTCCATATGGACATCCTGAACAACTTCAAAAGTGTCCACCTTAGTTAGGTGACTGATGTGGGCTAGAAGTAGGAGACTCAGGAGCACTTATCTTTCTTTGAGTAGGGGAAAAGAAGAGAGAATCATGATACTCACTAAAACCTAGATATTCATCAGTGTAGAAGTCAAGTTAGGGATTGGTTGGTTTAAGTCCTAACTGGGGATGGAAATTGTCCCCTGAAGGTTGATCACTTGAGTGTTGAGACTCAGAGTGATGGCTTAAGGAATTTGGGCTTATGAGCTCATCAAGCTGAGCATGAGGAACCTCAACACTGATTATTGAAGGGTTTGGGGAATGGTCTGCTCCTCAAGAAAAGTGGGAGCTCCAGTGTCTAATTCTTCCTATGTGGGTGCGTAATGGGGACCTGCACAGACTGAATAGTCTATGTAGGGGTTTGTTTGTGTTTTCTTTGGTAGGTGAGGGTGATTTGTGCTGTTTAAGTGGTTGGGATGTAGAAAATGTGGGTTACACTAGCTGGTGCTGCTAGGTTGTCACCTTGAGCAATGATCTCTAACATTTTTGTGACAAGGGCTGTTTCAACCCCAGAGAAGCCAACTGTGGGCTTTCTAAGAATTTTAAAGATGCCGGCTTCATCTGTCCCAATTTAAGAGTATTACTTGTTCCCCATAAATGTGAGCCCAGTTCACAGTTAAGAATGTATTGAACATATCTAGGGAACATGTATTACTCTAAGGAGTCCAAGTTTGCAAGCAGATTAGTGTAAACAAATTGAGAGTACCTAAACTTGACTCCATAAACCATCCCATGGACAATGAAGGAGAGATCCTCAGGAATCTAGTCCCATCCACCATTCTTGTTTGATAACGTTGGATAACCACATAGAGCAGGAATTTCCATGGGATGAGACCTTCCCTTTCCTGAAGGCCTTGACAGAAAAATCTCCCTCATAGCCCATCTGTGCGAAGGACTGGTTAACAACTTCTTTGGGGAAGAACACCTCACCTTCTTCATCATCTAGCTGAAGATGCATGTTGATGATGGCCGGAGTGATGAAGACTGTTCTCCCCTGCACTGTGGCAGACAGTGCCTTCTCCCCATCCATGATGACCTCTTGGCAGCTCTTCCAAAATTCTAGCAGTTGATCCTCATAAAGAGTAGGATCAATGGTAAGGGAGGTGAAATAGTTTGATAGAGCTAAGAATCAACAAACCTCTGAGAAATGAGGATCTTTGTCAGAGTGTAACAGAGCAACTTGGTTATGTTGCCTGTGTAACTACATGGTAAAGTTCGGATCATTTCTGCAGTTAAGGTTGGACTTTTTTGAGGAAGCTTCAGGATGAAGAAAAAAGAAAGAAAAAAATTCCAGAGAGAAATTTGGGGTTTTAGGTTTGGAGGAAGAAGGAGATGATAGAAAGAGGAGGAAACTATTGGGTTTATATGTGAGAAAGGATTGCAGATAAAGTTTAATGAAAGAGGATAAACTTTGAAATCCGGATGTAAGTCCCACCTCTGAAAAAATAGTTTACTTTTGCTCAAAAAGTAGTTTTCTTGGAAGTCAAAAAGCTTCCGAATGTAAATTATCCTCGGAATTTTTAATGAAAAAACTTTTGAAGCTAAAATGACTTCGGAAGAATTCCTAAGGGTTGTGAAAATTTTTGCTTCTGAAGAAAAATTAAAATTTGAATGCTTTGTTCAAAGGAATAAAGCTTCCGAGAGTTAATTTTGCTTCGAAGAAAATGATCTTTGAAAACACATAAATGTCTGAGACAAGCAATAAGCTTCAGAAGATATTTCAGAAATCTCTTCCGAAGGTAAAATTTTTTAGACAGTTATTTGTTTTGAAGGCATAATTTTCTTCCAAATGTAAAAGTGTTGATACATATGTACCTAGTTTAGAAGCTTAATGTAAAATGTCTATCATGTCTTACATATATGTAACTGAAATGGTATGAATGAAATACAATATGTGGTGATGCTTATAATATTTAATATTTCATTTCTTATTGTGTGATAATTGATAGTGTACTAACTATATAGGTTTGTGGTTGTTGTACATAATTCTTAGTCAATAATGATTGAGAAATGTGTTCAAATTTAATTATATAAAGTCCTAATACGATTGGACCATAGCATGAATACTTCATGCTAATGGACCAGTCGCACGACTGAACCAGGAGACTGGATCAGTCACACGATTGAGACATAAGATTGACTCAGTCGCACGACTGAACCTTCAGTCATGTGGATGGATCAATCGCATGATTCAGTAGCACGACTGAACCATGCTAATGGTTCAGTCGTACGATTGGAAGACCCTAGCCTATAAATACCACCTAATTCATGAAAAAAGAAAACAATTCAAATACCTACGCACATAATCGTACCCTAGCCGTCCAGAGACTCAAGAGAACCTGTTCCAACTTCATAGTTCGTAGTTGATTGTGTTCTAATTGTTCATAACGTTTCATTAATCTCTAGATTGATCGAAACTGCGTTCTCACTGATTGGATCGCCAATCAAATAGGATTCCGCATTATTTAATCTGGTATACACGTAGAACCAGTTAGTACTCCGTATGTACATGGTCCTAGCAAGTGGTATCAGAGCATTGTCTCTTGATTTTGCGTGTGATTCGATTAGTTTTGGTGCAAAAATCACGTTTTTCATTCAAAAGAGTCACCTTTTTGAGTAAAAAAGTGTTTGTAGTGTCTCCAGATCTAAAAGTTTAAGTTTTTCGGCATATGACAGATCAGGGTTCTTGAAAACTCGTGTTTTTGAGTCAAAGTATAAAAAACCTTTGAATTTTCATAAACAACAGCCTTCAGTCGCACGATTGGCTCAATTGCACGACTGAACTCAATCACACATCCCATACGCACGATTGAACTCAGTCACCCATCCATTCGTACGACCGAACCACCCCATTCGCATTGTCCATCCGAATTTGCCCAATCGCACGGTTGTTCATCCCTATTAGTCCAATTGCACGATTGACCCATCCGCATTTGTTCAATCGCACGACTGGCCCATTTACCCTCTCCATTCGCATGAGTGAATAAGTCTTAAGTTAAAGTTCAAAGTTTATAGAAATGGAAGATCAGTACTCTGCGTTTACTGCCGGTAGAGACTCTTGTATCCGGAACCTTTTGCTTCTGAAAATGAAATAGGGAATCATAATAAACCCCCTAAACTTATAACGTTAGATGAATACCCACAATGGAAGCAAAGGTTTGAGATTTATCTGAATGGAGTTGATCCCAATTTGTGGGAATCAATCAAGACAGGTTATAGCATGCCGGTCAGTGGTGATGGTGTTAAACTCACCTTGGGCGGCATGACTGATAGCCAGAAGGTGAAGTACAATGCTGAGAAGAAAGTGTATGCTCCGTTGATTCAGTCGATACCTAAGGATATATTCCACCTGGAGAAAAAATAGGAAAAGAAGTTATGGGAAGCCTTGGAGAAACGATACGATGGGAATGCATCGTTGAAAGCTCTAAAGGCAAAGGCTTGAAGAAGGAGTTTGATAACTTCTCTTCGATGGGTAAAGAGAGCTTGGATGATGTCATAGACAGGTTCTACCATTTAATGAGTGAGCTGCACACTCATGGAGTCACCACATCAATGGAAGATAAGGTCTCTAGCTTTGCCGATGGTCTGCCAGAGAAGTGGGACTCGTTTGTGTCTAATTTGAGACAGAACAATTTACTGGCAAAATTAGACATACACAACTTCATCTTGAAAATGAGAGAGGAGGAACTGAGGATGAAATACAGGTCACAGACAGGATCCTATGATCAGAATCCTTCACTCTATAAATCCACTTCCACTTCAACAAGTTTAGAAGCGCCACTTCAAATGGAATTTGTGTCTAGTTCAACCGCTCCTTCTCAACCTACAGCTTCAGGATCTGAAACGTCAGGATCATCTAGTACCCAATATATCACATCGGAAGCAAATGCTACGAAGTTGAAGACTGAGAATCTCGGGAATATTACTGTTGAGGTTTCCAAGGAGCATATGGACCTTTTAGCTACAGTTGTTCATTCTTACGATAGTCTAGTTGCATGAAAGATCGGAAATTTCCATCTAGCTGATGAGGATTATGAGCAGGTGGACGAGAATGAATTTGAAAGAATGGACATTATGTGGGCTTTAGCAAGTGCTATCAGGCGAGCTAAAAAGTTTGTGAAGAACACAGGACAGAACTTGATAGCCACAAAGGATACAACTTTTGGTTTTGAGAAAACCAAAGTTACTTGTTTTAACTGTGGAGAAAAGGGGCACTTCAAACATGAATGTGTAAAGCCCAAGAAGACAGGTAACAAGAATCCTTTCTCATCCTTCAACCGTTAAGACAAACCCACGAGTGGAGCTGCTTCGTCAAGCAAAGATACAAAGGCTTTGACTGCACAAGATGACGAAGGTCAAGATTGGACCTTTCGCTTTGTATCTCGGGGGGAGTCAAACATTGAAAATGTTGAGGGTCTGGATGATGACACTGCAAGTGAAGGTGAAATAGCTGTTGAACTAGTGATGTCAGATCATGAAGATACTGCAAATGTGGTCAATCACCTGATTGAAGATCTCAGAATGACATGTTTAGAATCTCCAGCATCTGAAGAGTCAAACTCTGCACTGATGGCAGATTCAACTGAATCTTCACAGGAAAGTACCACAAACCAACTTTTTGAAAGTCATGCTTGTAATGAATGTAATAAATTTAGAGAAGGCATAGATCCAAAATTTTCTAGGTTATTAGATCATAATGATAGCTTAATAAATGACTTACAACTATGCACAGAAGCTAACCGGATTTTAAAACAAAATAAGCACAGTTATAAAGAGAAGATAGAACTTTTAAACAAACAACTACGGGAAACTGAGGTGGTTGCTTTTAACCAAGCAAATGACATAAAGTTCTATTTAAAATCCTTGGAAGCAACTAAGAAAGAAAAAGCAGTTTTGGAAGTCAAAGTCAACTTATTAAAACAAAAACTACACAGTTGGACCAGTTCTTCTCACATAGTCCAACACTTAGTGAAAAAACATAACAACGGGGAGGGGTTGGGTTACAAAGTGGTACCACCACCACATGAGACAGTGTTAAATGCTAAATGTAGACCGGTAAATAAAAATCCTATTAAGGATCATGTGGCGTCCACTCCTCTAGTTAGTGACCCAGATTCCACAAGTAAACTTATGGAATTTGTCACTAAATAGAAGGAGGCTACTTTGAAGTCTAAAGGTAAGATGCCTATTATGAATTTGGAAGAACAGTTTGAAAAGGTTAATGTAAAGTCAGGGTCAAACATGTCTATTTCTAAACCCAAAAAGACCAAACAAGTTAATCAACCACATGCACCATGTCTTAGTCCAAATAAACAAAAGGGTAAGGATGTACAAATGTTCAAAAAATGACTTTTGTTAAAGAAGCTAAAACATCTAAACAAGAAGTGTCCAAACCCACACAGACTAAAGTCACACCTGTGTCACACACTTCCCCACAGAAACTGTTCCACCAACATGTCGAATGTAAATCATGCTACAATTATGGAAAGTATGGACACATTGCTTCTAACTGTCCTTATTATCAGACACCAAGAAAGAAAATTGAACTTCATAATACTAAACCAAGTTCTACTAAAAGGAGTTTTATCACTCCACCAAAAAAAATTAGTGAACATAAAGTTCAAACCGTAAGCCAGTCATCTGTTTATCACAAATAGGCCTTACACAAAACTGGCTTATGGAAAGAAAAATCAAGTCCAGTGTCTGATAATGAGAACAAGAAGAAGAATGATCTGCTCTCACCCTCAAATGGACAGTGGGTAGAGTTTATGACGTGTGATTCCTCGGTCACCCAAGCTAGTTAAGGCTTGGGTCCCTAACCAAAACTAATCATTTCCTTTGAATGTGCAGGGTGTCTGCTATAGTGCTACTACAAATACCTGGATTGTTGATAGTGGGGCATCAAGGCACATGACTGGGAACCTTTCTCTCTTGTCAAATGTCAATGAAATTAAAGAAGGATACGTTTCATTTGCTGGAAATAAAGGAGGATATATCACTGCACAAAGGGAAGTGGGAAACCAGAAAGTGAAGTTTGATAAGGTAAACTATGTTCAACAACTTCAAAATAACTTACTTTCTGTCTCCTAGATATGTGACAAAGAATTCAAGGTTTTATTTGATAACAAGAAGTGCTATGTTCGGAAAAAGGACTATGTCATCCCGAAGGACCAAGTTTTAATGTCAGCTTCAAGATATAACGATTCGTATGTCTTGGACCTATCAAAGGCCTCCACAACCGATCATAATGTACAATGTTTCTTGTGAAAGGAAACAGAGAAAGACTCCATATCCTGGTATAGGAGAATGAGTCACATTAATCCACGAAGGATGAATCACTTGATCCAGAATGATCTAGTGCGTGGAGTAAATGTAAGAACTTCCAATTATCGGATTTTTGTTTCGTGTGTAAGAAAGGGAAACAGACAAAGAAGTCTCATAAGGAAAAGAAAGTTCACTCAGTTGACCTACCTCTTGAGCTTCTTTACATGGATCTATTTGGGACAGTCAGTACAAAGAGCATTGCCGACGATTTGTACTGCTATGTAGTTACAGATGATTACTCAAGATTTTCTTGGGTGATGTTTTTGAAATCTAAATCAAAGACATTTGAATCATTCAAGAAGCTGGTAACTATGTTGGAGTCACTCTACAAGCTCAAGGTAAGGCAAGTTCGCTCAGACAATGGTACCGAGTTCAAGAACAAGTGGATGGAGGCATTCGGCAAAGAAAAAGGAATTGTGCACCGGTTCACATATGCCTACACTCCTCAAATGAACGGAGTTGCTGAGAGAAAGAATCAAAGCTTGATAGAGATAGCCTGGACGATGCTGGCATACTCGAATTGCCTATCCAATTTTGGAACGAGGCAGTAGCTAACACATGTTACACCCTCAATTGAGTCTTAGTGGTCAAACATCATGGTAAAACATGCTATGAGTTGCTCCAACGATGTAAACCAAATCTAGAGTACCTCGAACCATTTGGCACACCGTGTACGCTGCTGAAGAAAACTCAGTTAGGGAAGTTCAGCGAGAAGGCCGAAGAAGGAATTTTCTTAGGATACAACATACCGAATAAGAGAGTTTATAACAACTCAACAGGTCAAGTAGAAGTGTGGTGCAACGTTGATGTAATAAGATACACCACCCCCTTGCTGGAAAAGGACCCTCATTCTTTTTCGACTATGATGGATTCTTTAAGTCCTTCAACATCCCTTTATCCCCTCCTGAGGATGAGTTGTCAACCAGAATGATGTACGATGTGTTAAACACACCATCACTGGACTTGACAACCTTAGTGTCATAAGGTGAGTCTTCTTGTTCTTCAGGGGGAGCACTTGAGATAAGTAACTCCTCCTCTGATGACGAAGACGTGGCAAATGATCAGGTGGATCAGGAGGAACATGTTCCTACTACTTCAAGTACACAAGCATCTGATATTGATGCCTCTGACACTTCGGAACCTCACACTCCAACTGCCTCAGATACTGAACCTAGTGTTCACAATCTGGATAATGAGGTAGTTGTTCCCACCACTCCTAGATCACGATTAAATGTTTATCATCCTTTGGACAATGTCATTGGACATGTTTGATTAGGAGTACAGACAAGAAATCAGCTATACTTAGCTGATTATGCCTCTGTGATGGAAAAAGGATATATTAACGATGGTGTGTATCGATGTTTTGTGTCTCAATTTGAGCCAAAATATGTTAGTGAAGCCCTAAACGACGAGGCATGAGTGAGTGCCATGCAAGAAGAACTTCAATTCAAGAAGTGTATGGACACTAGTGGATAGACCAAAATGTGCTAAGGTCATTGGCACCAAATGGGTCTTGAAGTGCAAGAAAGATGACCAAGGGGTCATAATAAGAAACAAGGCTCGACTAGTAGTTTAGGGATTTCAACAAGTTGAGGGCATTGATTACAATGAAGTGTTTGCACCTGTGGCGAGAATGGAAGCAATCCGTATCTTCCTAGCCTATGCATCTTACATGAAAATCAAATTTTACCAACTAGATGTAAAGAGTGCATTCCTTCATGGTGAAATCCACGAGACAGTGTATGTTAGTCAACCCGAAGGATTTGAGGATCCATATCATCAGGACAGAGTTTACAAGCTAGATAAGGCTCTGTACGGGCTCCATCAAGCCCCAAGAGCATGGTATGAGAAACTCTCGACTCATCTTGTGAAACACGGATTTCACAGAGGAGTGATTGACTACACACTGTTCATCAAAGAAAAGGATGGTGATTTACTGCTAGTACAAATTTATGTAGATGACATAATCTTCGGTTCCAAAAACAAAGAATTATGTAAAGAATATGAAGCAATAATGAAAGCTGAATTTGAGATGAGTGCCATGGGAGAGATGAAGTTCTTTCTTGGGTTACAGGTGGATCAGACACCTAAGGGAATATTTCTACATCAGACCAAGTATGTAGGTGATATCCTCAATCGGTTCGATGTGGAGAATGCTTCAGGGACTCAACTTGCTACAAACCATGACGTAGCACTCGACGAAAATGGTGATCTGGTGGATGCCTCCATGTATCGAGGAATGATCAGATCCCTCATGTACCTCACTGCCTCACGACCTGATATCATGTAAGCGACGTGTCTCTGCTCCAGATATCAGGCGAAACTAAAAGTCAACCATCTCATAGGAGTCAAAAGGATATTTTGTTATCTGAAAGGTCCTCCAACACTTGGGTTGTGGTATCCTCATGACGATGACTTTGAGCTTACAGCGTATAGCGATTCGGATTATGGCGGCTACAAAATGAACAAGTCAGAGTCATTCGCACGACTGGACCAGAAGTATGGACCAGTCGCACGAATGGAGCATGAGATTGAACCATTCGCACGATTGGATCATGAGTATGAATCCTAGACGCACGAATGGAGGTGAGTGACTGAGTCAGTCATACGATTGTGATAGGATCAAATGAATCAATCTGTGATAATTTGTGAACACAACTCAATAAAAACCACACAAAGTACCCAAATCAAAACAAGATATCAAGAAAATTCAAGTTTTCATTGATATCAAGCTAAGACAATTACAAGTATGAAAGCAAGTTCGAATCTCTCTATATCTACCTGCAAGTCTAAGCTATTTATACTCAAAAACAAAAAGTAAAGGAACTAACTAATTACACAAATAGTCCCTATACTATTACAAAATATTAAAAGACATATAAAGACAACATGTTAATCTTTCTTAGAGCACTTAACAATACTCCCCCTAAGATTGACATGGTTTTCTGTCTTCAAAATCTTCAGTCTTTGTCTTCTTTTCTATCTTCATCTTTATCTTCAACCTTTATCTTCAACTCTTTGTCTTCATCATTCAAAGAAATCTTCTGGTTCTTCTTTGACTTTAAACACCGGCTTCTGTTTGTACATCTCTACATCTTTTAAAGCTTTTGAAATTGCAGACTTGAATTTACTTGCAAGAATGCCTTGTTCGGGTTTAGCTTCATTCGTTTTAATTTTCATCTTGTTCATTCTCTCCAACGTGTCTTTAGATAAGCAAGTAATGTCAATGTTTGCATATAACTCAATAGGGTTTGAACTGTCCTTTGAGTATACTTCTAAGACACTTTTCCTTGATATTCTCATGAATTCAATATTTGACATTTCAATTTTGGTTTACTTCTTAAAAAAATTAATTTTTTTAAACTTGATGTTTAACTTTGAAATTTTTCTTTCTTTTCTTTCCCTTCATTTTAGTCTTAAAAGATAATCAAATCTCTATTTCTCAACTTTGAGAGAAGCATTTCCACTGGAAATTTTATATAGATTCATATTATCATTTTCAAAAGTTTCATGATGACACTCACATAAACTTTGAACATATAGCATCATCCTTTCAATTTAACTTTCTTTGATTTTGATTTTCTAAGAAAACTTTTTCATTTATTACTCCCCCTAAACTTTTAAGTTTAAACAACTTATAAGTTTCCTAAGGAAAGAGAATAAGATCACACATCACATTATGACATTGCCTTCACACACAAAAACATGCATAAAAGCAAAATGAAAATAGAATCAAAATCTAAGATAAACAAAGAATTAATGTCTGCAGTGAGATCATATAATGAGGATCAGCACATTGAAATAAAATAAATGTGGATAATCATAGACAATGAATAAAACCTGATCAAGTGTGTTCCAGGTCAGTGATATCACAGCAAAGGAGACACAAGATCTAAGGACAGACAATGAGTGTTTTTTGACAAATTTATCAACTCACTTACTTTTTCAATTCTTGGATTGATTAGGGTAGATTTAGGTATGACATGATGTAAAACATACAGAGACTAATAGAGCTTAACCATCATCATGATATGCAAGAAAGAACACATAATCAACTTATTACCTGAAACATGTATATCACCAGAGTTCATGTTACTTAAATTAATAGAGGATGATCATGGATAACCAGTTGATCAGCTCTGACTATTCATTTGAATAGTTTGTGCACATTGGCATCTTTTTTCATCAAAAAGAGAATCCAGGTCTATAATCACTTACAACAGAGGATATCTCATCACTTCAGGTCTATGATCACTCATAACAGAGAAGTGAAATGATGCTTGTAACAGATCTCATGATTTCACAT
The DNA here is from genome assembly GCA_025506515.1 of Flaveria trinervia. Taxonomy (NCBI): domain Eukaryota; kingdom Viridiplantae; phylum Streptophyta; class Magnoliopsida; order Asterales; family Asteraceae; genus Flaveria; species Flaveria trinervia. Next base: position 123,222 of record JACCIX010000030.1, on the reverse strand, counting down.
AGTATCAACAGGTGTGAGAGGTGTAACTTAACAAACATTCAATCTAATAAGCTAAAACAACTCAAAAGTACTCAAATGAATACACACAAGCATGTATGTTTAGTTTGATCACAAGAATTTACTTTTTCAACATAATAGTCAGATATTGTCTACACAACATATCTGATCATGTCTAGACTTTTTAATGAGTGAAGTATGCAACTTATCTCACTAATGTACTATCATTTCTCACATGTTGCAAAACATAATCCTTTCTAAAATATTCTATTTTTGTAGTTTTGAAATATAATTTTGTATTTGATTTTTCTATGGAAAACAAGAATCACACACACACAATATATAAACAGGCAATTAACAATGAGAATATCACTTATTATGATCTTTTGATTTAGGGAGATCACATATGATTTATAAGACCAATTGATTTTACTAAATACTCAAACCGTCCTGGTAGGAAGGCTTTAGTAAATAGATCTGCCAATTGTTTTTCTGTTGTAATTTGAATCAAAATGATTAATCCCTTTTCAGAGTTATCTATGAGAAAATGATATCGAATTTCAATATGTTTTGTTTTTGAGTGTTGAACAGGATTAGTTGTTATGAACATAACAGCTGTGTTATCAATGTAAATTGGTGTTTTAAGAAAATTGAACCCATAATCCAGTAGTTGATTTTGCAACCAAAGGATTTGAGAACATCCTGCTGATGCAGCAATATACTAAGCTTCTGCAGTTGAAACAGAGACATTTGTTTTTTTCTTACATTGCCATGAGACTAATCTAGGACTGAGAAATTGACATCCACCCAAAGTATATTTTCTATCTTGACAACAACCACCATAATCACTATCTGTATATCCATATAATTCAAAGTTACCCTCGTAAGGATACCAATGTCCTAAGGCTGGTTTACTCTTAGATACCTGAATATTCTTTTGACAGCAATTAAGTGAGATTCTTTCGGGTCTGATTGATACCTGGCACATACACAAACAACATACATAATGTCTGGTCTAGATGCAGTAAGATACAATAAAGAACCAATCATTGATCTGTATAACATTTGATCAATAGATTTTCCTTTTGGATCAGGTTCAATCTTGGTGTTAACATCTGCTGGAGTTCGTATGGACTGACAGTCTTGCAACTTAAATTTCTTCAAGAGTTTGTCAACAAACTTCTCTTGATTGATGAAAATTTTATCGTCAGTTTGCTTGACTTGAAGTCCAAGAAAGAAATTAATCTTTCCCATAGAACTCATTTGGAATCGAGATTTCATGATTTCTTCAAATTCATTGCCCAACTTTGAGCTTGTAGAACCAAATATGATATCATCAACATACACTTGTACATATAAGAGATCATCATTATCCTTCTTTATGAATAAAGTTGGGTCAATTTTCCCTCTTGTGTATCCATGTTGGATTAACTGTTGTGATAATGTCTCATACCAAATTCTAGGGGCTTGATGAAGTCCATACAAAGCTTTACCCAGCTTATACACTCGATGTGGAAATTCTGCATCCTCAAAGCCTGGAGGTTGCTTCACAAACACATCGTCAATGATAGGACCATATAAAAATGCACCCTTTACATCCATTTGATACACCTTAAATTTCATGAATGAAGCATAAGCCAGGAAAACTCGAATGGATTCAAGTCTTGCAACTGGTGCAACACCTCATCATAATCTACCCCTTCATCCTGTGTGTATCCTTGTGCAACAAGTCTGGCTTTGTTCCTTATTACTATACCACGATCATCAGTCTTATTTCTAAACAACCATTTCGTGCCTATAGCATTTTCTCCTTCAGGTAAATCCACTAAATTCCACACTTCTTGTTTGCGAAATTGAAGTAATTCTTCTTGCATAGCTTCTATCCAACCATTGTCCTTTAATGCTTCGGTAACATTTTTAGGAACAATTTGAGACAAAAAACAAGAGTATAAGCACAAGTTTGCTTGTTCTGATTTACTCCTTGTTGTTCTCTCATTCAATGGACCAATAATCTGAGAAATTGGATGATTCTTGTGAATACGAGATGTTGGAATCTCATCACATTGAATATTAACATCCAGATTTGTTTGGTTTAAGTTGAAGATCTTATGTACCAAGTTAGAAGAATGTGGATTAAGATTTGGAACTTGAGTTAGTGAGTTAATAAAGTAATCAAAGTTACCAATATCAACTACATCACTAGAGATGGATGATGTTCCAGACTCAGGTTGCATGAAATTATTACCATCATTAGGAATATTTTGTGATTCTTCCTGATCAATTGACTCTGAATGATCTGAAACTGTATTTTCATGGTTTTGTATTGTTGAATCCTTGACAAATGATAAAAATGGGTAGTCTGAGCTTGAATCATCTGGGTCATCAGAATCTGAATCCTCACTGAAAGATCCAAGATCTCTTCTTGAGTTCTTTTTACCTGTAGAATCAAAACAATTTGATTGATTAAACAAGTTAGATTGAAAAGAGTTTGATAATGAATCTAAATCAAATAACCATGCAAGACCATTTGCAACAGATGGAAAAGAATTTTTCAGAAATTTAACATTGAATGTTTCAAGAATTATATTTGTCCTAGAGTTGTAAACTCGATATGCTTTTGAAACAGATGAATATCCAACGAAAAATCCATTATCAGATTTTGCTTCAAATTTTCCTAATTGATCACTTGAATTAAGAATCATAACAGGACAACCAAATGATTTTAAAAAGTTTATGTTCGGTTTCCTGCCAAACATTAACTCATATGGAGTTTTCAATTTATCTTTCACGATTAAGATTCGATTCTGAACGAAACACACAGTTGATATTGCTTCACCCCAAAAAGTTATAGGAATTTTTGCATCAGCTAACATAGAACGAGCAGCTTCAATCAGTGTTCTATTTTTCCTTTCAGCAACTCCATTTTGTTGAGGAGTTCTGGTAGCACTAACCTGATGAGTTATCCCTTTCTGAGCACAAAACATTTCAATGTTAGCATTTTTGAATTCCATTCCATTATCACTTCTTATTATTTTCACTTTATTGTCTAATTGATTTTCAACTTTAATGATAAATTCTTTTAGTAAATCAGCTGTTTCAGATTTGGCATAAAGAAAGAAAACCCATGAAAATCTTGTGCAGTCATCAATGATTACTAAACAACATGATTTTCGTCCAATACTCTTGACGTTTGTTGGTCCAAAAAGGTCCATATGTAACATCTGAAGAGGTTTGGATGTTGAGTTTATAGGCTTGGACTTATAAGACGCTCTGTGTTGCTTTCCCTTCAAAAATGCTGAGCAGTGATCATTTGTTGCAAACTTCTTAGATGGAAGTCCAATGACATGATTCCCTGCTACAAGCTTGTTCATATTCTTGAAATTTGAATGACCGAGACGTCTATACCAAAGCTGGCTTTCATCATTGATGCCTTAGCAATTAGGCATGTTGTTTCAGTTGAAGGATCAACTTGAGACATATCCAATTTGTATACATCTCTGTCTTTCTCAGCTGTAACAATCACCCAATCTTTGCTTATTTTGAAACCTGGCTTCAAAACATAACAGAATGAATCATCAAATAGAACAGAATATGATTTGTCACATATTTGAAATACGCTTAAAAGATTAAAGTTCAACTGTGAACAGCAGTTGACTTTATCAAAGCTTATTATCCCATTTGATACTGTTTCTTCTCCGGTTATTTTTCCTCCAGCATCACCACCAAAGGTGACGTGAGTTCCATCTTTTGACTTAAAGTCTTGTAACAAGGCAGTATTGCCTGTCATGTGCCACTACACCCCTATCCACATACCATGTATTGATTGGTCTTTTTGGGCGAACCTGCACTACAAGAAAGTTAGTTGAGATATCTACCCAAGTCGAGATGGTCTTGGGCTTTCCAAATTTATCAACAATTGTAAATTGTTTGTAATGAAGATTATTCAAATCAGGTTTATTTTTGATGAATTTACCAATTTTATTTTGAAATTGTTTGATTTATTTTTGAGAACGTTCATATCATTTAATTGATCATCTTTTGAAATGTATTGATGACTAACATTTTTATTAGTCATCCTTACAGATCGTGGTATGAAATGTTCTTGCATGTTATGTTTTGATCTCACATAATTGTTCTTTGGAAAAGATCTCAAACCTAAATTAGATTGATTGATGACTTTTAGAAATCCATTATTTTGATTTCTCAAATATTGTGGATTAACAAATCCTTTGCTCATGTTTAATTTTGCAAAGTTTCTAGTGAGAGATCTATTTCTAAATTAACATTTGCAGTTTTGTGAGTCTTTTCATCACAATAAGTATAATATTTGTTAAAATAACAATCTGCTGTCGAATGATTTCTCATGTCACATATGTGACAGTACTTGTTGAAGTAGCCACTCAGCAGCATTGTGATTTTTCATATCACAAATTTCACAGTACTTTTGTGGAGTTAAAAACAGTTTTTTGTTCATTTTTGACATTGACACAATGTTTGATTTTGGTGTCAAATAGTTAAATTGTTGTCTTCCATTTTTCACAGTTTGATTTTGTGTCAGATTATTATTCATTTGTTTAACATGGACTTCCTTCTTGAATGTATTAGGAACAAATCTTTTTGCTACAACGGAAGTCTTTGAATCTGAACTATATTTCAGATCAGAGTTTGATTTGTTCATAATATTTGCTTTATTATTTGGAAGAGAATTCATATTTAACATACCTGCTGACCCAAATTTTATTAGTTTAAGTTTTGATGTTTGATTGGTTGCTTTAATCAAATTTTCTGAACTTTTGTTTTGTTCAGATGTTGCTTTTGATAATTTCTTTCTTCTTCTTTGATTCTTTGATTTAGAAGAATTTGGTTTATTTTTAGATTGAACATCATCAGAAGAAAATTCCTTTTCTGATTTACTTTGTTTCAGATTGATGGTGTTTGAATCTTTTGATGTTCCTATCTATTGTTTATCCTTGTTTTGAACTTTCACTTCTTCTATTACATCATGAATTTGATCAGAAATATTTTGTTTTGGTTGTTTTGATTCATATGATTTTATCTTGATTGGATGACCATTTTTGATTTTTTCTTGATCTTTTTCCACAAACACTTGAACATTTTCTTTTTCTTCTTCTGCATTCTTGTTTTTGATCTGGAAGGATTTAATTTAGCTTTATTTTCAGGAGAATGATCATGAGTATTGAAGTTCTCTGGTAGTGGTTTGTAATAGATTCAGGCATAGGTTCATGAGTGAAACCTAACCCTGTTTTTTGTTTATCTTTCCTTTCACTGATCAGTTTTTCTACTATCATTTTTGAACGTTTTACTTTTTCCGGATCCATTTGAGTAGCAGCATGTGCTATTTTCTCCTGTTCAGGATTCTTGGTCATCTCTTCTAATTGTTTAGAAACAATTTCTAAATCTTTTATTGTTTTGTTCCATGAAGTTTGGAGAGAGATAATCTTTTGATCTGTAGTTTTATGATCAGATTTAAGTTGGTTATGCATAGATTCTTCTTGTTTTAGCTTTTCACAGATTTTGAATGAATAGTTTCTGTAGTGTTCAACATGTTCATAGCATGATTTGGTGCAAAGTTTTTTCTCACTTCTGATGGGATTTCAGGAAATTTGGAACTCTGTTTTCGGAATCTTCTGATTTCACCATTCTTATATTTTTGTTGTTTTCGATTTTGAATTTAGAAAATAAATGCAAAAGTTTTTGAAAAATTTCAAAGTATCAAGATGATACGTCTAAACAGTGGTTATACTCCCAAACAATTGATGCGCCTGAGTTAGTTGAGAACCTAAGGGAATGCCTTAGAAAATTTTCCAAAATGTCTAAGGATTTATGCGCTGAAAGGTTTCAAGCGCCTAAACTGTTGTCAAACGCCTGAATAGTTGTCAAGCGCCTAAACAGTGTCAAGCGTCTTAATAGTTGTCAAGCGCCCAAACAGTTGTCAAGTGCCTAACAGTTGGTACTTTTTCTCAACAAGTCCGAGATTCTTCTCTTCAACAGTATTCAAACGACTAACTAAAAACGTCTACACAGTGTTAATGCGCCTAACACTTAGACAAATTTTCCAGTCAATCTCAGCTCATGCGACACATTCATCATTTTCGTATGAATGTAACAAACTCAAATCTTCTAAATTCTTCAAATGTTGATGAATTCGATTGAAACTTTCCAATTAAGTGAGTTTTATGCCGATAAACATTCTTCTAATATCAATTTCATTCAATTTCAACAACAAATCACTCAATTTTGAGATTTTCAGTTCGAAAACTTCAAACCTTTTTCGAACAACAAATTCAACAAATTGACATGAATTTGATGAATTGAACTGCTAATTGTGCTTCAAATCATGTTTCTGATGATGAAACACAACTAAAATTCACAAATTTTCAATTGAATTGGATCTCAATCACAGATTCAGTGAGATTTTGAGGTTTTAAATTTCAATAAACTTAAAAAATCAATCACTAACAACTTACCAAGAGCTCTAATACCATTTGATAGGATCAAATGAATCAATCTATGATAATTTGTGAACATAATTCAATGAAAAACACAAAGTAATCAAATCAAAACAAGATATCAACAAAATTCAAGTTTTCATTAATATCAAGCTAAGGCAATTACAAGTATGAAACAGGTTCGAATCTCTATATCTACCTGCAAGTCTAAGCTAATACTGAAAACAAAAAGTAAAGGAACTAATTAATTACACAAATAGTCCCTATACTATTACAAAATATTAAAAGACAAATAAAGATAACATGTTAATCTTTCTTAGAGCACTTAACAGATTGAACCCAAGTCACACGAATGGAGCTGACCAAATAAGTCAGTCACACGACTGAAACCTAGTCGCACGACTGAAACCTAGTCACACGACTGACTGTGACTGACTGAGCAAGTCGCAGGACTGAGCCCCAGTCGCATGAACCAAGAGTGCGAATAGGTTCAGTCGCATGACCGAAGAAAACCCTAGTATAAATAGAGGGGGAGTCGGTCACAGACGCATCACCCCCCCAATCACACCTAAATCGCACGAAAGCAAGATTACTCTGCCAAAATTTGATTAAGTCGATTTCTGACCACTATTTTGTTACTGACAAGTTGTTACATCATCTGCTGGTAATGAACGATCCAAAACGCACAAAATGCACGGTGAAAACAAACCCTAACAGGCCCAAATTGTTTAAAATCAAGAAATAAGTCATAACTAACAAACAAACCATATAAACGTGAAAATTGGTTAAAATGAAAGACATACTGTGACAATTAGGGTTCCTGCGAGTCTAAGGAGTCTCAACTCAATGTTTAACTTCCTATTTTGACCTAGATTCACGGTTACATCGTCGAACAAAGAGGTATGCGACTGGTCACTCCGAATGAACTTCAATCGAACGATTGAACTGGGCGAGTGACTCAATCGGCCGAATGAACTAGGCGTATGAGCACAATCACACGATTGAACACAGCCACATGCTCAGTCGCCTGATTGAACTCAGCCGCATTCTCAGTCGCCCGATTGAACTCAGCCACATGTTCAGTCACCCAATTGAACTCAGCCGCATGCTCAGTCGCCCGATTGAAGTCAGTCGCATACTCAATCAACCAACTGAACTCAGTCGTATGGTTCAATCGCACGATTGAACCAGACTGATTTCAAAACAGTTTAAAATTCAACTGTTTTAGTTATGGATAAATCTAGTGTTTATGTATCTTGTGTAACAGAAACATGGCGAGTCGATGGACTATGAGCACAAAGCATAACTTGTGTGCTCATCTGGAAGTCACCTCCCAGAATGCCTTTGATTTTGCTGGGATTATCACCTTCCTACGGAGATCGAGGATCTTCAAGGCTATATCTATCCCGTGCACACCATATCGATTGATTCAGCAGGCCTTTTGAGAAAGTGCGATAGTCGACAGGTCTGCTGAACCGCATCGTATCAGGAGTACCATATTTGGACAAGAGATAGAGATTAGTGAGGAAGACCTGTGGAGGGTGTTAGATTGGGAGATGATAGTGACTGCCCTACCAGACTGCATCCACTGACAGTCCGAGGTTGCTTTTTCGGGCTAAGTACGCGGGGGACATAAACGCAGGTGTGCTCAACAAGAGCAACATGTGCCCCCAACTCAAGTATTTAGCCCATGTGCTGTAAAGTGCATTGCCTCGAGGAAGGGAGGATTTGATGAGCTGTCTGATCAGATCCAGAATGCCTATGTGGCTATGGTGCTGAATCATCCATTCAGCTTCTCACGGATGATCTTCAACTACTGGGTCGAGAATCTAGAAGCCAAGGGTAAGGAGGGCTTCTGTATGTACCCACGGTTCCTCCAGATGATCATAGACCAAAAGCTGCCATCACTGTCCAAAGAAAGTGATGATGCAGTTACACTGGAGATCATGGATGACACAACCCTCGGGAGGATGAAGGTCTACCGGGCAAGCAAGTGAAGCCCCCGATGAAGAGGTTGTTTGGGCATCTGGCCCGAGATGACTATGTGGTGCCAACGAGAAGGAAGTGGTGCCACGACGATAGTGATTCTGATGTTGAGCAGATTTCTCTACCCTCCGATGATTCCGACGGTGATGACCATGATGCTGATCAAGGAGGTGATGCTCAGGGTGGACCATAGTCTGCTCCCATTCACCCCAATTTCCAGATGGAGGAGGAGGAAGAGTCTGACGAAGAGCCGCTGGTGAGAACGGTAGGGAGCCGGGTCGTAGCCACTGAGGGAGGTCTCATGGCAGTTGGTGGACACCAAAGGGAGTCCGGGGATGCTACTACTACTGATACAGATCCATCTTATATCCCAGACCCGCCCAGCAGCCAAAAGGGAGCCATAATTTCTAAGGGCCATAGGAAGAAGAGAATGGCTCACCCTTATGGCAAAAAGGGTAAGAGGCCAAGATTTACATTGACCAAATCCACTCCCACTGCCACTGCCGTCACTACTGCCACAGCCACCACCACATCCACCATAACTACCACCACAACTACCATATCCACCACCACTTCCACTCTCCCATCCACCTATACTACAACCAACCCTTCACCGTCCACTTATATCCCACCACCCATATTCACCACAGCCACCACATCATCACACACCACATTCACCACAGGATCCACTCTACCCTCATCGGGGTAGAGGAACAGCTGGCGGCTCAAAACAGGATGGTGTTGAAGTTGCTAGCTGCTGACGAAGAAAAAGATGCTCAACTAAGTCAGCTTGTGGAGCTAAATGCTATCCAAGCACAACATATAGTCTAGCAAGCACAACAGATCTCCTAACTTAAGGAGCGAAATGACCAATCAGTGAAGAGAATAGAGGAGTTGGAGGCCTCTAACAAGACTATCATGCTCAAACTAAAGGGATCAAAAGATGAGCCTCTGAAGATTAGAGAGGGTGATAATGATGATGATGATGAAGAAGATGATGATGGTAGTGATGATGATAAGACTAGTGAAGATGAAGGCCAAGGGGAAAGCATGATTATGATAATAATGAAGAAGGAGATGCAGGTGCATCTGCCTCAGCTCAAGGTCAAGAGAGAAGGACAAAGAGAAATCAAGACCAAGGAGCATCATCTTCCGCCCCACCTGCTGAGAAGCCTGCCACTCAAGACAAAAGTAATGCTTAGATGTTTATGTATTTGAAAATTTGTACTTGAATCTTGTATTAAAATTATGTAATTAATGTTTGTGTATCTTTATCAAATGTTTGAATGTCTTGATTAATTACTAACAATTGCTGTGTTTTTAAATGTATAAATCAAGCAGATCAAACATCTCAGCAAGATGAGTATGATGTTGCTCCCCTACAGAAAATCAAGACTCAACTCACAATAATTCATGATTTGCAAGGGATAGTCAAAAGGTCGGTGAGCTATACTCCCGAAGAAGGAGAAATCATACATGACCTGACTGATGAGCAACTTGCTAAGATGTTCAGGCTAAACCCAGACGAGATTGTCAAGGATGCGCCTACTTTTGATGTGTCAAGTGACAATGAGCTCAACGATGTAGATGAAATAGAGATTGAGGATGTCACCGCTGAGCACTATCCAGAGTACACTGACCGAGAGGGAAATGTGGTCCCTAACTTGGGTGATACTCTCGGCAGTGATACATTTGACAAGCCGGATCAGATGAAGAAAGAGACTGAGAAGAATGAGAGTCAAGCCCAAACCACAGACGCTAATGTTGACATCAAGAAGGTTGAATGAGCGGCTTGTTTTGCTGAGATCTGAGCCATACGCACTGCACAAAAGCTAAATGCCTACACCAAGCTATATAAAGTCAAGAAACATCTAAAGGTGTCAGGCAAGATCATTGCAAGGGGTATTTTGAGGATCTAAATGTGTATGTAGTTAAGAGAGAGAAGAGATTTGAGTACTTCAGATTCCCACACGATCTGAAGACTCTCCTCGGTTTTGAGCTCAACCAGCTGGCACACCTAAACTTGTTATACGCTGATCCGGGGAAAATGTCAAGCTGGTTTGAGGCTACACTAAGGAAGGAATACCACACCAGGTGGGTAAACTTCAGACCTCAACAATGGAAGAGGTATATCCGAAGGTCTGAAGTGGACCCGATTCCGGAAAACCAAAGGTGGTGCTGAAGTGGAGTCCTCCGCACACTATGTCTGAGATTCTCGTATGGGAAATGCCCAGGACTTCACTCCACACTTTAAATGGTGGTATTACGATTGGAGAACAGGTGAAGCGGTCATAGTCTTACAGAAGAGAGAAAGATGGAAACTATCCGGGTGTTTGACCCTATGTGGCTGACCAACTTGTCTTCAGACGATGTGTATACTTTATACAAGTGGCCACTATTCTGTGACTCACAAGATATAGTACAAGCCCTCCGGTTCCAGAATGTGATAAGACTTTGTTTTGCATTCGAGATTGTTGGAGCATATATTGTCATATATAGTGTGTCCGTCGCTTGTCGAATAGTCTAGGCTTAATGTAAAACACCTGATATGTTGTAAACACATGAAAGACACCTGAATACCGAAAGATGAACCAAAACCTTTGGTACGATATTTAAGAGGCTTAGAATCGTGAATTACTCTAGTTATCAAACTAAACCCATATTAAGAGTTAACTATGCTTGCTCATAAGGTTGATTTGCAGCAGAAGGTGAAGGGTAAACTTGAAGTTAGTCACACCTCAACAAATTGACAACTTATAACCGTAACCTTGTCCTAACCAAAACAACTTCAACCTACACTACCAAACCAATGACCAAAGTAGAAAAACCTAGGCCATATTTAAAAGCCACACTTCATTGTTTCTGATGCCAAGGTTTACGTCATATTGGCTCAAAATGCCTGAACCAAAATATCATTACACTAACGATTTTTGAGGTGTTTGATAACCAATGCTATGAGTAAGAGGTAAGTGGCTTGAATTCTTGTGGAATCGAAGATGTTGGTGAACTGGTAGGACTGGATGAAGGGGAGTGTTTGGTGGTGATAAAAGCCCTTAATGATTCTCTGAAAGATTCCTTGCAACGAAAACCCTTGCTTTATACCCGATGTACCATCGCAAATAGAGTGTGTTCGGTGATCATCTGTAACTCTAGGATAAACACTTCAATCAAATATTATGAAGATTTGTAAGATCAAACAATGATAATCATAATAAAATCCCTTTGATCTATATTGATTGCATATGATTTGTACAAAGTGGAAACCCCAATCAATTGGTCATTCAACCATTAACCAACACTAGTGACAATTAACCTATTTATAGTCTAGAATAATATTCACTAATTGCACTTAACCCCCTAGACATAGGCTAATTAATACAAAATTACATATAAAGCATAAAAATGACTAAAAACAAGACAATATATTTTGTTCACACAAAATATATTTATTACAATAAAACTCCTAGTCATTTAAATCTTCAATGTCTCATCTCGGTTCCTTGTCTCGAACGTGTCGGGTTTGACTTTTGTTGACTTTGACCGTGAGGTTGACTTTTGTTGACTTTCACTGTGTTGATAATATAGACTATCTTTTACAGCTCCAACAATACTCCCCCTTAGTCTATCATTATCAACGTCTTCAAACGAAATCAGCACCAAGAAGTCAACAATAGAAAGATCTTCAATTTGAATCTTTCTGAATCTGATGAGAAAGATTTTTTATCTCATAAGCTCCCCCTATTTATATGCTCACCCTTTTCGAGTGCTGATAAAAGAAAGAGAGAATCTGAGACTGACGAGATGCTGAAGGTTACAAAAGAGGAACAAAAAAATCACAAGGGTTTGTAACTGGGAAAAGAGCTTAGCTGCAGAACGAACTATCACGGGTCTTCCTTATGAGACTGTTCAGGTATGTGTTCTTCATCTTGCAAAATCAGATTATTTAGGATATATAAGGCCAATAGATTGTTACTGGAAAATGAAAAGGAATTAAAAATAATCAATCAGGAATTAAAGAAAAATGAAATTGATTTTTCAAGAAAACTTAATGATGCATTGGCTGAAAATGATCTTTTAAGAAGAACAATTTTGGAGCGTAACGTTGAAATTAATATTTTGAGAGAAAGAGCTGTTTTAGCTCAATTTGAAACGACAAAGCTTCAAACGAAGCTTGATAAATGGACCCTGTCACACATGAAAAAGGATGAGCTTATTGCTAAACAACAAGGGGCGCGGGTAAAAATGGGATTGGATATAATCTGATGGTAAAACTGTATTTAATTCAGTTCCACCCCCTTCTACTTTATGTTATTCATCGATTCCCAGACCCCATCCTAAAAATGATTTGTTTGAATAACCTACTAATAATATGCATGCAGGTTTGAGCGGTGTGAATCTTAATGAGGTGCGAGATGATTTTGATTCTACAACTGGTATGGGATACAATAAACCGAATGCTGACAGTCAAGCTAACGATTTTTTAGTCCCGGTTGTTTGTAAATCTATATCTATTATTTCTTCAAACTTCTTTGATAAGTTTAAAGCAGGTGAAATTCCTACTTTTGAGCCTGTCAAGGTAGTGAAAGATGAGATAAATCAGGAATCATCGAATCATCAAGTTCCAACAACAACAAAGCATCATATTCCTGTCAATCAAGATCCTTTGGAAGCAGATCTGTGTATACAAGAGTGGATAAGCTCGGACGATGAATCACACACAGAGGAGGGTGTTGGTTCCTCACAGATCAAGATATCTCCTGACATTGTCTCATCTCAAAAGCTTCCAAAAGCTGAATTAAGACCAATATGGATCTCGTCTCCAACTGCAAAACAACCCACTCAATCAGTGAAGATCTCATTCCCTATTCAACATAGCAAATGCCAAAACAAGCAAGCATCCGCTACAAGCTCAAAGCAATCCTCATCCCCACCTGCATCACACGGTTCAGTCAAGCATCAAAAGCCATTCAAGGCTTGTTTTGAGTGTGGAAAAGAAGGTCATGTGGTAAAGAAATGTCCTCAAAGGCTTGCTATGAATGGTAAAGGCAAAACAAATTGCTTCTCTGAATGTAAGTCTAAAAAGAATGTTCCAGACGGTAAAGGCAACACGGGTTGCTTCTCTGGATCAAGAGGTAAACAACACACATCTTTGAATGGTTGGATGAAAAACCCTCCATCAAAACCTTTTTATGTGAAGCTGGTTTCACATGATTCAAAGATGAAAATGACCAAAGGTTTAACACCAAATTCTTTTCCTTCCGGTCTTAAACAAAAAATGACTTCCAAATTTAATTCATTCAAATCCAAATTAATTGAACCGAAACAAATTTGGCAAATTAAAAAGAAGGATACAACAATCCCTGATTGTTTAAACGGTTGTGTGCAAAAGCTTGTTACTTATCTTAATGAAAAAGGAACTCCCAGGACTACGATGGCCTGGGTTCCCCTTTCTAACTAGTTTGTTAATGAGTGCAGGAACAGTTTAAGAGGACTATTAGTAATCGGTTTACTGACAGTGATTGTTCCTAATTCAAATTTGAGGCGGAACAAACAGGTTAAGGTCATGGTATTATAACCACAATCTGGTTTTTATCTGCATTATCACAGTTCTCACTTCACAGTAATTGCATATTTCTTGATAATTCATTTCTTATCTTGATAATCAGTGTAGTTTGGAAGATCTTCTTTGATAAATTTTTATTTTTTGTACAGTTTAAAAAAAATTAAAAAATTAAAAAATAAAAAAAATTTACAAAAATAAAAATGGAAACCACTAACCTATAAATACCATCTAATCATGAAAAACAGAACACTTTGAGAGATACTTCGAATACACATAAACCCTAGCCCTCCAGAGCGTCCCAAACAGCCTGTCCAAGTTCATAGTTCGTTCCTAATCGATTCCTACTCGTTCTTAACATTTATTTCAATCTAATATCGATCGGGTTATCGTTCTCACCGATGGATCGCCAATCGAATAGGATTCTGCACTATTTGATCCGGTATAAACGCAGAATCAGTTAGTACTCTGTACATACACGATCCTAACAAGTGGTATCAGAGCTTTGGCTCTTGATTTTGTGTTTGATTCATTAGGTTTGGTGTCAAAAACCTACGTTTTAATCAAAAGAACGTTTGCTTCAAAAGGTGATTTGATGTTTTCTGCCATTAAAGTTTCGATTTTTCACTATACGGCAGATTAGGGTTCTTAGAAAAATCGTATTTTGTGTCAAAGTGTCAAAATCTTCGATTTTGCAAAAACAACAGCCTTCAGTCGTACGATTAGCGCATTCATCGATTGAACTCATTCGTATACTCCATTCGCATGACTGAACTGAGTCGCATAGCTCATTCGCATGACTGAACAACTCCAGTGGTTCGATTCCAATCGTCCTGTTCATACGCACAACTGAATCCAATCGCATGATTGAATTCATTCGCACTCCTCATTCGCACGAGTGATCCATGCTCATAGTTCATTCGCATGAGTGATCCATACTCAAAGTCCATACGCACATTTGAAACTGTCCTATTCTCCAAGTACTAAGTTTATAGCAACGGAAGATCAATTTGTTGCGTTTACTGTCGGTAAGGACTCACGCATCCAGAGCCTACTACTTCTGGAGAATGAGATTGGTAATCATAATAAACTGCCAAAGCTGTTAATGTTAGATGAATATCCTTAGTGGAAACAACAGTTTTAGATTTACTTAAATGGAGTCGATCCCAATCTTTGGACATCCATTGAGGCTGGTTACATGGTACCAGTCAGTGCAAATGGAGTCAAGTTGACTTTGGGAGGAATGAGTGAAGCTCAGAAGATACTCTTCAATGCTGAGAAGAAAGTTTATGCCTTGTGGACTCAGTCAATACCGAAAGACATCTTTCATCAGTTTTTTGAGATCAAGTAGACCAAAAAGCTATGGGAGGCCCTGTAGAAGAGGTACGATGGAAATGCAACGTTGAGGGCACTGAAGGCTAAAGCTCTCAAGAAGGAGTTTGATAATTTCTCTTCAATAAGGAATGAGGGCTTAGATGATATTATTGATAGATTCTATCATCTAATGAATGAGCTGCACACTCATGGCGTAACCACCTCAATGGAAGATAAAGTTTTAAGCTTTGTTGATGGTTTGCCTGAGAAATGGGATTCATTTGTGTTTAACCAGAGACAGAACAACATTCTTGCAACGTTAGACATAAATGACTTCATCTTGAAGTTAAGGGAGGAAGAACCGCGGATGAGGTACAAGTCGAAAAAAGGATCCGATGTTCAGAATCCTTCACTTTACAACTCAGTTCTGACTCCAGCTTTGTCAGGAGCACCATTACAAATAGCATTCATGTCTAGCTCCTTGGCTCCTTCTCACACCACTGCTTCAGGACCAGAAACGTCAGGGTCATCTGGAACCCAATACATAGTGCCTGAAGCCAATACTACAAAGTTGAAGACTGAGAATCTCGGTAAGATCACAGTGGAAGTTGCAAAGGAGCATATGGATCTTCTAGCAGCAGTGGTACAATCTTATGATGGTTTACTTTCCGGGAAGATTGGAAATTGTCATCTTGCAGATGAAGATTACGAGCAAGTTGATGAGAACGAGCTAGAGAGAATGGACATAATGTGGGACTTGGCGAGTGCAGTTAGAAGAGCTAAAAAATTTGTCAAGAAGACGAGGCAGAATCTAGTCGCCACTAAAGATACGATTTTTGATTTTGACAAAACCAAAGTCACCTTCTTCAACTGTGGTGAAAAGGGGCATTTTAAACATGAATGTGAAAGCCCAAGAAAACAGGAAATGGAAAGCCATTTCCTACATTCAACCATCAAGACAAGGATGTGATTGGAACTGCTTCTTCAAGCAAAGAGACAAAGGCTCTAACTTCTCAAGGTGATAAAGGACAAGACTGCTCCTTCCGATTTGTTTCTCCTGGAGAATCAAATATTGCGTTTGTCAAAGCATTGGTTGATGGGTCTGCTAGTGAAGGTGAGATTGCTGCTAAGCAAGCGATGTCAGATACCGAAGAAGCTGTGAACGTGGTAAATCACTTGGTTGAGGAAGAGCTAAGAGCAACAAGTTCAGAATCTCAAGCCACCAAAGTGTCTAACTATCGCTTTGATGGCTGGTTCAACTAACTCCTCACAGGTAAGTTCTACAGATCAATTATTTGAAAAACATGCTTGTATTGAATTTGAACAATTAGGGAAAGCATTGATCTGAAATTTGCTAGGTTATTAGAACACAATGATAACTTAGTAAATGATTTACAACTCTACACTAAAGCTAATGTATATTAAAACAAAATGAGTATAGTTTTAAAGAAAAGATAGAACTTTTGGGGAACCAGCTAAGGGAAACCAAGGTTGTTGCCTTAAATCAATCAAATGATATAAAGCTTTACTTAAATTCTTTAGAAGAAACCAAAAAGGAAAAAGCAGTTTTGGAAGTCGAGGTTAATTCTTTAAAAAAACTGCATAGTTGGGCTAGTTCTTCTCATATAGTTCAAAACTTAGTGAAAGAATGAAACAATGGGGAAAGTTTGGGTTACAAAGTAGTTCCACCACCACATGAGATCCTTTTGAATACTAAATGTTGACCTATCAATAACAACCCAGTAAAGGATCATGTGGTGTCCACTCCTCTGGTTAGTGATCCCGATTCTACAAGTAAACCTGTGAACTCTATCACTAAATAGAAGGAGTCTACTTTGAAATCAAAAGGAAAAATACCAGTTAAGAATTTGGATGATTAAATTAAAAGGGTTAATGTAAGGTCAGGTTCACAAACGTCGATTTTAGAACCCAAAATGACTAAACGAGTTAACCAAAAATGTGTTAATCATCAAAGTCCAACCAAAGTGCAATTTAAAGTTGTTCATAACGTTAAAACAATTAATTTGTTAATAAGGCTGAAACATCTAAAAGAGAAGTGACAAAACCCAACTAGACACATCTCACACTTCACCAAACTCAACATCACATAAAAGTTTTCTTCAATCTGTAGAAGCGAGATCTTGCCACAGTTGTGGAAAACAAGGACATATCTCTTCTAATTGTCCTTATTATCAGACACCTAGAAAGAAAATTGAACTTTATGATGCAAAACCAAGTTTTTCTAAAGTGAGATCTAATACTCCACCTAAGAGTATTAGTGAACCTACAGTTCAAACCATAAGTCAGTCGACTGTTTACCAAAAACAGGCCTTACACAAAATTGGCCTATGGAAAGAAAAATCAAGTATAGTGTCTAATAGTGAGGAGAATAAGAAGAAAGATATGCTCATCTTCTAAAGGACAATGGGGAGTTTATGATGTGTGATACCTCTGGGTCACCCAAGCTAGTTAAGACTTGGGTCCCAAATCTGAACTAATAAGTTTCTTTGAATGTGCAGGGTGTCCGCTACAACGCTATCACTAATACCTGGACTATTGATAGTGGGGCGTCAAAGCACATGCTAGGGAATTCGTCCCTCCTTTTCAACGTCAAACAAATTAAAAGGGGACAAGTTTCATTTGCTGGAAACAAAGGAGGTTACATCACAGCACAAGTCGAAGTGGGAAACGAGAAAGTAAAGTTTGACCATGTCAACTACGTTCAACAACTACAGAACAACTTACTTTCAGTCTCCTAGTTTGTGATAAAGGATTTAAAGTTGTATTTGACAACAAAAAGTGCTACATGTTGAAGAAGGACTATATGATTGAGGAGGATAGGGTTCTTATGTCAGCTTCAAGATATAACGACTTGTATGTCTTGGATCTATCAAAAGCCTCCACAACCGATCATACCGTTCAATGCTTCTTGTCCAAGGAAACTAAGAGGGATTCAGTCTCATGGCATAGGAGAATAGGACACATCAATCCTAGGAAGATGAATCATTTGGTTCAGAATAATTTAGTGAATGGTGTAAATGTCAAGAACTTCTAGCTTCCAGACTTCTGCATAGCATGTAAGAATGGGAAACAGGCCAAGAAAGCTCACAAGGGAAAGAAAGTTAATTCTATTGGTATGCCTCTCGAGCTTCTACACATGGATATGTTTGGCTCTGTCAGCACAAAGAGCATTGCTGGAGGTTTGTATTGTTTTGTAGTAACGGATGATTACTAACGATTCTCTTGGGTGATGTTTCTGAAAGCCAAATCAGAAACTTTTGAATCATTAAAACATCTAGTAACCACTTTGGAATCCATCTACAAGCTGAAACTAAGACATATTCAATCAGACAATGGCACAGAGTTCAAGAATCAGTGGATGGAGGCATACTGTAGAGAGAAATGAATTGTACATCAATTCACCTCTGCCTACACTCCACAGATGAATGGTGTTGCCGAAAGGAAAATAGGAGCTTGATAGAGACAGCCAGAACAATGCTAGCTGACTCGAAACTGCCTATTCAATTCTAGAATGAGGTAGTGGCTAATGCTTGTTACACGCTCAATCGAGTCTTAGTGGTCAAACGACATGGGGAAACATGTTATGAACTGCACCAGCGACGTAAACCCAACTTGGAGTATCTAGAACCATTTGGCGCACTGTGGACGTTGTTGAAGAAAACTCAAATGAGGAAGTTCAGTGAGAAGGCAGAAGAAGGTATCTTTCTCGGATACAACATGCCAGACAAGAGAGTTTATAACAACTCAACGGGTCAGGTAAAAGTGTGGTGCAACGTTGATGTTCAAAGATCACCACCCCCTGCTGGAAAAGGACCCTCATTCTTCTTCGACTATGATAGATTCTTTAAATCTTTCAATCTGCCGCCTTCTCATACTGATGACGAGCTTTTTGCAAAGATGATGTATGATGTCCTAAACACTCCTCCACGAGATTTGACATCAACTGCTCCTTTAGATGATACTTCTAGCCCTTCAGGGGGAGACGTTGAAGTAAGTGATTCTTCCTCTGATGATGAAGTAGTGAGACTACAAATGTGGACCAAGAGGAACAGATTCACACCAATGAAAGTACATAAGCATCAAATCTTATGCCTCTGACACTTCGAAACTCATACTCCAACAACTACAGATACTGAACCTGGGTTAAACAATCTGGATACTGAGGTAGCTATTCCCACAACTCCCGGATCTCAGATAAATGTTTATCATCCCTTGGACAACATCATTGGGGATGTTAGATCAGGAGTACAAACAAGAAATCAACTATACTTAGCTAATTATGCCTCAGTCATGGAAAAAGGATATCTTCACGATGGTGCATATTGATATTTTGTGTCTCAATTGAGCCAAAAATGTGAGTGAAGCCTTAAACGATAAGGTATGGGTCAATGCCATGCAAGAAGAACTCTTACAGTTCAAGAAGTTAGGAGTATGGACCCTTGTGGGCAAACGAAAAGGTGCTAAGGTGATTGGCACTAAATGGGTGCTGAAGTGCAAGAAAGACGACCAAGGGGTCATAATTAGGAATAAGGCTCGACTTGTAGTTCAAGGATTTCGAGAAGTCGAAGGCATAGATTACAATGAAGTGTTTGCACCGGTGGCAATGATGGAAGAAATACGTATATTTCTAGCCTATGCATCCTACATGAAGATTAAAGTTTATCAACTAGATGTGAAGAGTGCTTTCCTTCATGGTGAAATCCGTGAAACAGTCTATGTCAGTCAACCCAAAGGATTTGAGGATCCATATCATCGGGATCGAGTTTACAAACTGGACAAAGCTCTTTACGGGCTTCATCAAGCCCCTAGAGCCTAGTATGAGAAACTCTCAACTCATCTTGTGAAACTTGGTTTTCACAGAGGAGTTATTGACTATACATTGTTCATCAAAGAAAAGGATGGAGATTTACTACTGGCACAGATTTATGTGGATGACATAATCTTCGGTTTCAAAACTGAAGAATTATGTAAAGAATTCGAATCTGTAATGAAAATAGAGTTTGAGATGAGTTCCATAAGGGAGATGAAGTTCTTTCTCAGTTTACAGGTGGATCAGACACCAAAAGGAATCTTCCTGCATTAGACCAAATATGTAGGAGATATCCTCAATCGATTTGACATGGAGAATGCTTCGAAAGCTGGAACTCCACTGGCCATGAACCATGACATGGCACCCGAAAAAAATGGTGATCTGGTTGATGCCACCATGTATAGAGGAATGATCGGATCTCTCATGTACCTCACAGCCTCGGTCCTGATATCATGTACGCCACGTGTCTTTGCTCCAGATATCAAGCGAAAACAAAAGTAAATCATCTATCGGGGTTAAAAGGATTTTTCATTATCTGAAGGGTACTCCAACACTCGAGTTGTGGTATCCTCATGACGATGACTTTGAGCTTATAGCGATAGTGACTCGAACTACGGTGGTTGCAAGATGAATTACAAGTCAACATCAGTGGGATGTCAGTTCTTTGTAGACGGTTAGTCACTTGGCAGTGTAAGAAGCAGATCTCAGTTGCTCTATCAATATGTGAAGCTGAATACGTTACTGCTGCAAGTTGCTATTCTCAAATCATTTGGATTCAACAACAAATGCATGACTACAGTTTGTAATTTTCTAACACCCTTTTTTGTTGATAATTCTGCTGCAATTGCTGTAACCAAAAATCCGGTCCAACATCCTAAAACAAAACACATCGGTATTAAATATCACTTTATACGTGATTGTTTTGAAAAGAAATTAATCGATGTTGTTAAAATTAATACTGATTTTCAACGCGTCGACCTCTACACAAAAGCATTTCACAAACCTAGGTTTTTATATCTTTAGAGTTAATGGCGTGAAAAAGAAAAGTGACTTGATTCAAGAAGACGATAGTCCTTAGTCCGACGATTAGTTCTTAGTTTATTCTATTTTATTTTATTTTATATTACAGTCTATTAAAATCTAAACACACAAAAAGATAGTTAAACTTAGGGGGAGGGCAGTTTAGCTGAAAGAAGTGAAATCAAATATGTGATTTTGATTCAAAGCTTATGGAAAAGATAGTACACATGGAACAAATTGGTTGGGACTTCAAAATTAATTTGCTCTAAATGTGAAATTCAAAGTACAAGTATGAGAAGTCTAAGCACAACTAAAGAAAAATGATAGTTAAACTAGTCTACTACTGAGGTAACATAGAGAAAGTAGACCTAGAGGATGCTAGTTCATTATATGATGTGTCGGTAGATTCACACAATAGATGAGTAGACTTCATTGGTGAATTAAAATTCAAACTAACTTATTGTTGATACATATGTACCTAGTTTATGAGCTTAATGTAAATGTCTGTCATGTCTTACACATATGTAATGAATGAGTTGAATGAAATATAATATGTGGTTGATGCTTATAATGTTTAATATTTCATAGTTTTATTGTGTGTTAAAGTATAATGAACTTACTATATAGGTTTGAGGTTGTTGTGCATAGTTCTTAGTCAATAATGATTGAGAAATGTGTTCAAACTTAGTCGTATGAGTTTTCATGCGAATGGACCATGCTAATGAACCATGCTAATGAACCATACGCATGAATACCTCATGCTAATGGACCGGTCGCAAGCCCTCCGTTCGTTCATTCATTTATTTATTCACGCATGCATTCATTCATTACGTTCCTCTTTTTCATTATCTTCCACTTTACGTTATGTAATACTTTCATTACATTATTAACATTCAACGCAAAGCCAAGGGAAGACATACATACATAATAAGGAACATATACATAATCATAAACATACCCCATCACCATACATGCAATATCATACATGCATAACACACATCAAACATAATCCATCACATCATAACCAGGCCTATCTCCCCATTTTACCCCTTAAAAACCACTTAGAAAAACTCAAGTCCAAATTGGGCTCATAAGACCTAGCAGGCGCATGGGCATAAAATACTAAGTGTAAAACAGTCTGGGCGCATGGGCACTATTTGGGAGATTTTGCCCTGTTCAGGCGCATCACTTGACACTTAGCCGTTTCAATCACTTGGGCGCATGGGCACTATTTAGGCATATGGCCAACACTTGGCCGTTTCATTCATTTTGGGCACATGGGCACTCTTTAGGCGCATGACCAACACTTGGCCGTTTCATTCATTTTGGGCGCATGGGCACTATTTAGGCGCATGGCCAACACTTGGCCGCATGGCTAACACTTAGACGCATGGGCCACTGTTTAGGCGCATGACCCACCCTTGGGCGCATGGCCAACACTTAGACGCATGGGCCAACCTGTTGGGTGCATGGGCCACTATTTAGGGTCATGACCCACTCTTGGGCGCATGGCCAACACTTAGGCGTCTGGCCTCTTATGCTGGGCGCATGGACAACTATTGGGCACATGAGCCACCTCTGGGCGCATGGACACTGTTCATGTTCATCAAAACATTCTGAAATATTTTCTATGTTACCAACATTGCCCGATTACCATTCTAATCATACCCAAACACAGATCTAACATACTAAGGCCATCCAAGCATGCTATACATCATCACTAACCCATAATCATCATTATAACATACATACGTACATACAACATTTCAAACATAAAGCTGTAAATCCACGGTTTCTTTCAAAATGTTTACTCAGAATGCATAATAGCCCCAAATCAGTTGAAAATCAATAAAAGAGGGGTTCTAGAAACTCACCTTGAGCAGCCTTTGAGCAACACCCTTCCAGTTCAAGACCCACTTCGATTCAGCTCTTGAATCCCGAAAACAAACTCTTTTACAACTTCTTCTTCCTTTTTCTCTCTAGAACCGGGCTCTCTCTCTCTCTCTTCTTCTTCCTCCGAGAGCAAAACAACTTTCTGCTTTGATATGGGCGACCATGCCCCTCAAGTCCTTAAAATAATAAGGTTTGTACTTTGTACACTTTATCCCCCTCCACTTGTGCACAATTTCTATTCTTTCTATTTACTTTCTTTTCCTTCTGTTTAAATAGAAATTTCAGGGTGTTACAAGTCTACCCCCTTTAAAGAGGTTTCGTCCCCGAAACCTGTCGCTTCTCGAACAGTTATGAGTAACACTGTCTCACGTCTTCTTTGATCTTGCACTTAAACTTAGATACCTTTAGGCTTCACTGCACCCACACAAGTGAAACCATCATCCTCCTTAGCCTATTCTCTTCTTCTTATTAGTAATGGTCACCAGCTGCTTCTTGTGGTTGGATACTTTGTCTATCTCAGTGTTCTCTAGTAGCATGATCATATCCTTATCGGTTGAGCTCTTTCTTAGACGAGATGCATGGAACATCAGATGAATTCCACTTAACTCATCGGGTAGCTCCAGTCGATGTGTCACTTCTCCTACCTGAGCAATAACTAGGAATGACCCTCTACACTTTAGTACTAGCTTTACTCGACTCCAAACCAAGCAATCCGCTTTCCTGGTCAAAGCCTTCCTCATAATTCATTTTTGTAGGTCATCACCGAACTCTGGTTGTGCACGGTTGAGCAATCCATCTTCTTGCAACACTTGGGGTTTGAGTCATAGACTACTGATCAACTCACCCGGACATGCCTGTGTACCTACCTATGTCTGTCTTGAACAACCTAGCAGGAACAAGCGCTCTCTCTTAATTCTATCGTGCAATCCTCTAGGGCATTAGGTAACCTGGTAGACTTACTAATAGCAATTCTTACATCGAAGGGCTCATCGATCTTCCTACTCATAACGTGCAACATCACATAAAATAGCGGCAACAAAACTACTACTAGCATCACAATTAAAGCATAGATGCATAAATCTAAACTTGTAAGAACGTACCTGATGTTACCTCGGAGTCTGACCTGGCCTCCTCCCGGTCATAGCGAAGGCTCTAGCCTTCACCCTCTGTTCTCCTTCCTCGTACCCGAGCTTCCTACGATCTTTTTCACTCCCGAACCTTCCGCCCTCGGCTTCTTGTAATCCCTGTTCATGTGACCTTCCTCACTACAGGGATAGCACCGCCCCATACCGTAGTTCTTCGCCACATGTCCGGTCCTTCCACAATGGATACAGACATTGCCCCCCAATTTACATCCCCGGGGTGCCTATGTCCACGCTTGTCACACCTTTTCGACCCCGCACCAGTTATGACCACACACTGATCATCCACTCGTGCACCTTTGCCACCTGGAGTAGCTCCGCCACGTTCCAATCGCTTTCCGTTTCATTCTTGATCACCCTCTCCTCTCTTGCTACTTTCAGTCACCATCACGGATCTTTCATCATACAATCTCCCCGCCAAATCAACCGCCGACCTAAACGTGCTCGGTCGGGCAGCGATCATGTGCCTACGGATGTCCGCCGGCAAGCCCTGAATGTACCTCTTGATCTTTCGTGAAAGAGGAGTCACTTGATCCGGCACCAGATGTGCCATCTCGTTGAATTTAGCAGTATATTGCTGAAGTGTCATCGTTCCCGCCTCCAGCTGCAAGAACTCTCTTTCAACCTTGTCCATCTCACGATGTGGACAGAACTCCTCAATCACCAGCCTCTTCAACTCCGGCCATCTCATCCTTTTGATAGCCCCTCAACCTGGATAATATTGTCCCACCAACACAAGGCTGACTCCACAAAAGAATGGGTAGCAAACTTTACTTTTTGATCCTCCCGACACTCGCTGATATTCAATACAGCTTCCATCTATCTCACCCATCGGTGAGCAGTAGCAGCAGTACCGTTTCCATCAAAAATTTGGGGCTTGCATCGTTGAAACGCCCCATAATTACAGCCTCGTGCCACCTCCGGCGCAAGCTCTTCCACTTCTTCCTCTTCATCATCGAAGAAAACCGTTTCAGTCTCGGGTCATCTCCTTTCGCCCGAAGATCTACCCCTTTCCTGTCTCTCCCTATCTTTAACAGCCTTTATAACTTCGGTCACCACAGACGGTTGATCGTCTGCATGACCTGATGCACTTCCTCCCTGACTGCCTCTCTCATCGAGGCCTTTGATTAGCATTCTTATCACCCCCCTCCTGATGAGGGGTCTCGGGTTCCTCATGGGCTACTCTTTCAGCCCTAGACCTTCCTCTTATGACCCGTGGTTCAGCACCACGTCCACCACCGCCTCCACCTTGCGAAGCTTTGAAGATCTACCGCCAACCATCTTCTAAAGCACACTATAAGATTCAAACACTAACGTGGTCATTCAAGGTAATAACTCAGTTTATGTTAAGTATAGTAAGTCCCTAATTACAGTGGCCAGTTGTGATTAGCCACTTACTTTACTCTTCACACCCCAAGTATTTCCTATCTTGACTACATCGATATCTAAATCTACACAATAGCACACAAGCCACATAACATGCGCAATAATGCGGTTAACGTTAACTTACGTAAAACGTTTACATAAAACCTTTACTGCAGGGATGTAACTACTAGGACTGGCATCCCTTTTCCTTTTAGTCCCATTCTTAGTTTAAGATTAGGTTTTTCAAAATATTTACCCAATTCACTTAAACTTTTGCTCTGATACCAACTTGTAAGGCCCCCATTCCCCAGCACCTCACAGTTGGTCATTCATTGGCTTTAAAACATTTTAAAACGTATATTTATTTTGCAACGGAATTTAAAAGTTTCATTAATATCTAAAACATGTCATTTACAACATTGTTTTCATCTCAAAATACAAGACATGTCAAAATACGGATGCCAGCCTCAAAATGCTCCCGGTAGCTTATGCATCCATGCCTGCAACTCCTCAACATCAACAAATACCTGCCAACTATCATGCATACAAAAGTCAGCGACGCTGAGTGAGTTCTAGTTTTCATAATAAATACTTTACTTTCATAAAACCGTTCTTTACTTTATTTCAAAAACATACAATACTTTACAACTGTTCGTGATCATGCATCATACGTACATACAGAAAATATCATTATTATCTTCGCCATTACGTTCGTTAACTTCGTTCGTTCAACGTATTACATTATCGTTCACTTCTCTTTCTACATCCGGTCAGACTTTACTCTCTTCGTGACACTCAGCCACGATTACTAAGGTCGAATGACAAGGATCCCGTTCAGTACATTATTACGATAATTCATTTATGTTCATTCATACTTTGTTCTTTCATACATTATCTTTCATTCATTACTCTTTATTACTCGAATCTTGTCTCATGCAATATCCCTGACTCATGCTCGAAAGCTGATACTGTGCCGGAATACGCGACAAAGATCTCATTCGAGTCAATCATAGGGATTGAACTCTATCCGATTTTGTTGCAACACAAAGTCGTTCACTTCATTATCTCGTCTCATGCAATACTCCCGACTCATTTCTGAAGACTTGTACTCTGCCGGGGCCTGCTCACAAACCCCCAACTCATGTCCGAAGATTGACACAGTACCGGAGTACGCGATGTGCATCCTGTCTCATGCGATACCCCCGACTCATGTCCGAAGACTGATACTGTGCCGGGGCCTGACAAACAAACCCCCGAATCATGTCCGAAGACTGACACAGTACCGGGGTATGCAACAAGGACCTCTTTCGAGTCTGTTGCGACACAGAGTTGCTCACCTCATACAAATGCTTGGCCTTATGCCACACCCCCGAAGTTACATGTAACTCGGGTAACAACACCCCCACCGAAGTGGGTAACAACACTCCCATCGAAGTGGGTAACAACACCCCCACCGAAGTGGGTAACAACACCCCCACCAAAGTGGGTAACAACACCCCCACCAAAGTGGGTAACAACAACCCCAACGAAGTGGGTAAAAACACCCCCACCGAAGTGGGTAACAACACCCCCACCGAAGTGGGTAACAACAACCCCAACGAAGTGGGTAAAAACACCCTACTGAAGTGGGTAACAACACCCCCACCAAGTAGGTAACACCACTGAAGGTCAGTCACAAAGACTGGAACCCTGCGTGCACAGTTTAGGATTAGCTGAACCTCACACGGTAGAGCTTAAGGCATTAGAGCCGTGAACCTCTGTACATATTGCTTGCAAAGCTTTCGTTCTTTCATTCATTATTTATTCATGCATGCATTCATCATTACGTTCCTTTTTTTCATTATCTTCCACTTTACGTTACATAATACTTACATTACATTTATTAACGTTCAACGCAAAGCCAAGGGAAGACATACATACATAATAAAGAACATATACATAATCATAAACATACCCCATCACCATACAAGCAACATCATACATGCATAACACACATCAAACATAAGCCATCACATCATAACCAGGCCTATCTCCCTATTTTACCCCTTAAAAACCACTTAGAAAACCTCAAGTCCAAATTGGGCGCATGGGACCTTCCAGGCACATGGGCATAAAATTCTAAGTGTAAAACAGTCTGGGTGCATGGGCACTATTTAAGCACATGGCCAACACTTGGCCGTTTCATTCATTTTGGGCGCATGGGCACTATTTAGGCGCATGGCCAACACTTGGCCGTTTCATTCATTTTGGGCGCATGGGCACTATTTAGGCGCATGGTGTCACACCCCAACCTTGACGGCGGAAACGTCGAGGAGTGAGAGTTAAGATCGTTCATAGCCACATAACGCTATTAAAAAAAACCAAATAAAGTTTAAACATAAGTTTTAAATTGTCACATTACAATCAATAGTTTCAAAGGAAATATAAACATAACATAGAATGCAGTATATCATTCTATCTTATTTATTAATCTAGGTCCATTCTAGATGTGCAAGCTTCAAAGTGTAGATAATCAAACTTGGGCATTACCTGAAACATGTTAAAAATAAAAGGTCAACAATAATGTTGGTGAGCATTCCATAGTTTTAATACATAAGTATATATAAAAGATGGCAATTCAAGTCATAAGTTAGTGAATATAGTGATTAGGGATGCTATGGACAATGCAACAATCAAACCTTGACAATGTTTTACAAGTCTCAAACGTTAAAAGTATATACGATCAGCTAAGTGTACTTGGATCAACCAAGCAGGCTTGTCTTACCCATAGATCTATGACTTCGCTGGGCTAGCAATAGTTAATGATTGTACATATAACGCCATAACATGGTAACCACATAAGTTCAACTAACCAAACTTAACATGATGTATTGCCATAAAGTTTACAAGTCTCAAATAAGTTTACAAGTGCAAAGTATAAAGTAACATGTTTCACCCCAAAGTGTGAAATAAAATAAGAAGGGGGTATGGAATACTCACCTGATCAAATAAGTATAAAATGACGATTAACTAAGAAATGTAATAAGCGGTGATCCAATGTAGTTCTTCACAAAGCACCTAAAATTATATATATTACAAGGTTAAATTAATTATAATAAGTTCAACGTTTTAACGAGAACTAAGATTTTAAGTGGAATTTGAGATGTTAATAATTAGATCCAGCTAACATGGTAAATTTGATTATGTTTTGAGTCAACATACTAATTAATAATTTTACTACTAAGAAATAAAAGGAAATCATTTGTAACAAAGTCTAAATATAGTTTAAATAAACTTTTGAAATACTCCCATTTTAAACAATAATATATACTTGTTATTTGAACAAATAATGATTTAGTGAGTTATAACGATATTCAATGTCTATTTTATAAGAAAAATAATTTAAATATATTATTTGAGCAAATAATTATTTAGTAAACTAAAACAATATTTTGGGTTTAACTTATAAGAAATAATCTAAATACATTGTTTGAACAAATAATGATTTAATAAGTTAAACAATATTTGAAATTCATTTAATAAGAAATTGAACTAATTATATCATTTGTATAAAATGATTAATAATAGTATTAAAGTATTAAAATAAATAAAATAAATTCCAAGAAAATTAGTTAGATGATTTTAAAAATATTTGAAGTTTTTAAATGAATTTAGTATATTTGTTAGAAATTTTCTAGAAATTATTTTGGGGCTAAAACCCCTTAAAAAATAAGATGGTGGTGCCCGGGTTCGAACCCGGGACCTCATGTATGTGAGGCTAGTGCCTTAACCGGTGAACCAGTGACCTCAGCTACGCAAGATTTCAGTTTCAAAATGTTATAAACACAAACACCCAGAAAACCCCCAATCCTAAGAACCCTAGAATGTTCTTGGATCAAGTTGAACCTCGATTCGATCCTGTTAACGAATAATTTCATGGGGCTTTTGTTCCTCATGTTAAGAAGAATGTAACCATGCGTTTAATTACCTGGATTCGAGCAATTTCGATAGAGATGAGCTTAAGAATAGTTCGCGATTGACTTTGGTCCAACCATGAGCAATTGCAGATGGTAATCAAATTAAACTCGTTCGTAGTTTCAGAGGGTTGTGTTCTTCGAAAACCCCCAATCAATTGTGTTTCTAAGTGTGCGAAAGGTGGGGTTTAACTCAGTTGCAGATCGCGATGGAAATGGAACTTCTTCGGGATGTTTGATTATGGTTCAGGTGAAATTATGCTGTGTAGAAGTTTAGTTACAGTTAAACGATCATGTAGGTGTGATTAATTGGATTATTATTGTGTGTTAATACCTGAACGGCTATGTGATTAAGATCATCGGTTATGCGATGGTTTAAGGTGTAACCGGTGCTTTAATCACAGCCATTACATGCATACAAGTTCGAAATAAGTACACGAACGGATTGGAAATGGTTTAGAGATTAAATCGATTGAAAACTTGAGAGTTTGGGGGTGACCGGACGGCCGGAGTCGGCCGAAAGTGGCCGCCGGAATCACGAGGAGCGAGAGAGAGAGAAATGTTTCGGATTTTGTCATTGTACAACTTTAGTCCCTGTGATTTAAACCTTTGTTATTTTATGCCAAAACATTTATTTTAAAGTTTCAAGATTAACAAATTAACCCCTTAACTTTTAAGTTTCAAACTTTTTTTTTAATTTTATAATTTTATAAATTATTATTATCATGATTATTATTATTATTACTCTTATGATTATTATTGATATTATTAATAGCATTATTATAATTATTATCTTAATATTATTATTATGATTATTAGTGTTATTGTAATATAATAGTTATATTATTAAAACTTTTTATTAAAATTTAATGACGAACCAACAAGTAAACGTAAATAGCCCGCAATTTCATAAAAGGCACAACTAGCCCTTATAATAATTTAACAAAGTTAACTTCTGAAATTAACGAAAATACATGATGTTACAGTCTCCCCAACTTAAAAGAATTTCGTCCCGAAATTAGAAATAAGCTAAGAGAATAAATGCGGGTATCTCTCCCTCATATTATCCTCACGTTCCCAAGTGAACTCAGCTCCACATTTGTTTTCCAACGAACTTTAACGATAGGTGTGGTAGTTGTTCGGGTCTTCTTCAGGGTACGATCCATAATCTCAACAGGCTTCTCAACAAAGTGCAATGACTCATCAACTTGAATTTCCTCTAGTGGAACATGCAAGTTTTCATCAGCCAAGCACTTCCTCAAGTTTGAAACATGAAAGACAGGATGAACTCCGCTAAGTTCAGCAGGTAACTCCAGTTTGTAAGCCACTTTCCCAATTCTTTTCAAAATCTTGAAAGGTCCTACGAAACGTGGGGCTAACTTACCCTTCTTCCAAAACGTACAACACCCTTCCATGGAGAGACTTTAAGAAGAACCATGTTGTCGACTTGAAACTCCAATGGTTAGCGTCTTTTATCGGCATAACTCTTTTGGCGACTTCTAGCCACTTCAAGGTTATTTTGAATTTTGGAAACTTTGTCAGTGTTTCCTGAATAAGTTCCGGACCAGTGATAAGATTTTCCCCAATGTCAGTCCAACAGATAGGAGAACGACATTTACGACCATACAACGCCTCGAATGGTGCCATCTTAATACTTGAGTGATAACTATTGTTATACGAAAATTCCGCAAGCGGTAAATGCGTATCCCAATCACCACCAAAATCAAGGACACAAAGACGTAGCAGATCTTCAAGGGTTTGGATTGTTCGTTCAGTTTGACCATCGGTTTGAGGATGGTAAGCCGTACTTAAATCCAATTGAGTTCCCAAAAGCTCTTGCATCGAAGACCAAAAGTGCGAAGTGAAACGAGCATCTCGATCGGAAATGATGTGTAATGGCACGCCATGACGACTCACAATTTCGTCAACATAGATTCGAGCCAACTTTGAAACGTTGTACGTATCTCGTATAGGTATGAAATGTGCTGTCTTGGTCAAACGGTCAACAATGACCCATATACTATCATGACCACGAAGTGTACGAGGTAACTTGGTTATGAAATCCATGGATATATGTTCCCATTTCCACATAGGGATTTCAGGTTGCTCTAGTAAACCACTTGGTCGTTGATGTTCGGCTTTGACCGTTGCGCACGTGAGGCACTTGGAAACATAAGTCGCGATATCTTTCTTCATTCCAGGCCACCAATATTGACCACGCAGGTCCATGTACATCTTATCGGAGCCAGGATGAACGGAATATCGGGTTTGATGAGCTTCGTTCATAATAAAGTGCCGAAGGTTGTCGCGATTCGGGATCCAGAGTCGATTCAAGAAATACCACATGCCGTTTGGTTTTGTCTCCAATTGTGACCGTACGTTAGTCATCAAATCTTCATCTTTTCCTTCGTCGGTTAGTGCCGCTTGTTGAGCCTCGCGAATGCATAACTCGAGGTCACTATCGATCCTTATGTTTTGGAGCATGATAGTAGCCTCGTTGACATCCACGTGAATCTCGGTATCAAATTCTCCTAACGTATCAAACCATTGCCTTCGATCTCGGATTTCTTGAAACGAGACAGTCTTGTTGTGGACCTTGCGACTTAGTGCGTCGGCTACAACATTCGCCTTTCCAGGATGATAGCGAATGTCGCAGTCGTAGTCACTAATCAACTCAATCCAACGTCTTTGTCTCATGTTGAGATCCTTTTGATTGAACACGTGTTGGAGACTCTTATGATCGGTGTAGACTATGCATTGCGTCCCATATAAGTAGTGTCGCCAAATCTTCAATGCAAAGACCACAACACCAAGTTCAAGATCATGCGTTGTGTAGTTAACTTCATGAACCTTCAATTGTCTCGACGCGTATGCTATAACTTTGCCTCGTTGCATGAGAACACAACCAAGACCTTGATTAGAAGCATCACAATATACAGTAAAGTCGTCGTTTCCATCGGGTAGTGTGAGAAGAGGAGCATTACACAACTTGCGCTTCAATGTCTCGAAAGCCTCTTCTTGCTCGGGTCCCCATTCAAAAAGTCGATTCTTTTGGGTTAGCGCTGTTAATGGTTTAGCAATCTTCGAGAAATTTGCTATGAACCTACGGTAATATCCCGCTAAACCCAGAAAAGAACGAACCTCGGTTGGGGTTGTGGGAACACACCAATTCTTCACAGCTTCAATTTTAGCAGGATCCACGTGAATTCCTTGGCTATTCACCACATGCCCTAGGAATTGAACTTCTTCCAACCAAAACTCACACTTGGAAAGCTTGGCGTATAATTGCTCCTCTTCAAAAGTTCAAGTACTTGTCGCAAGTGTGTCTCGTGATCGATTTTTGTCTTGGAATAAATAAGGATGTCATCAATAAACACGATCATGAATTTATCCAAATACAGTTTACATACTCGATTCATGAGATCCATGAACACAGCAGGCGCATTGGTCAGGCCAAATGGCATGACCATGAACTCGTAGTGTCCATATCGAGTACGGAAAGCGGTCTTTGGAATGTCATCATCATGAACACGTAATTGATGATACCCAGAACGTAGATTGATCTTCGAGAATTGAGTTGCTCCTTGAAGTTGGTCGAAGAGGTCATCGATTCGGGGAAGAGGGTATCGGTTTTTATAGTAAGCTTGTTGAGTTCCCGGTAGTCGATGCACATACGGAATGACCCATCCTTCTTCTTCACAAATAGTACAGGTGCGCCCCACGGTGATGAACTAGGGCGAATAAAACCCTTATCGGTCAACTCTTGTAGTTGACTAGCGAGCTCTTGCATTTCAGAAGGTGCAAGACGATAAGGCGATTTAGCCACAGGGTTTGCACCAGGGATTAAATCAATCTTGAACTCAACTTCTCGCACGGGAGGTAACCCTTTAAGATCTTCGGGAAAAACTTCGGGAAAGTCTCGCACAACAGGAATGTCCTTCAACTCCTTACCCTTGGCTTTCGTATTAAACACATATGCCATGAAAGCCATGTAGTTTTTACTCAAGCACTTACGGGCCTTGATACAAGACATGAGTTTGAGTCTTTGGGACGATTTCTCCCCAAAGACCTTCAAAGTATCTCCAGTCGGTAACGGAATTCGGATACACTTCTCGAAACATAGAATTTCCGCATGGTGTTTGGCTAACCAATCCATGCCAATGATAACATCAAAGCTTCCCATTGCATAGGAATAAGGTCGACGGAGAACTCGTTTTCGTTAAGGCTCAAGGTGCAGTCGCGTATCACGACATCAACGACAATAGATTTTCCATCGGCGACCTCGACCGTGAAAGATCTCTCCAGTTTTGTACGCGGTTTAGAAAGTATAGGTTCGAATTCCAGGACACGAAACTCCTATCGGCACCCGAATCAAACAATACAGATGCATAAAGATTATTTATAAGATACGTACCATTCCCCACGTCGTTGTTGGCTTGCGCTTGGTTGGCGTTGATGTTGAAAGCCCTTCCACGAGCCGGTGGCACAGTTCCCGCATTGCGAGGACATTGAGGGCAATATGGCCAGCCTCGCCACAGTTGTAGCAGGTTCGGTTGGTAAGCATGGCAGTGTTATTTGGTGCACGAAGACAGGTAGCCACCAAATGACCATACTTTCCACACAGCGAGCAGACTCGGCATTGAATGTTGCTTGAATGATGGTACTTGCACGTGTTACACATAGGATGTGGACCAGCATAAACTTTAGCCATGGGAGCTTGATTCGCAACCACCATTTGTTTTTGAGGAGCATTAGGGGCGGTCACAGCGTAGTTGCGTGTCGGGGTGAACTTACGCTTCTTTTTTTGAGAAGATGACTCGGCCTTTACCTCCTTTGTTGCCTCAGATGTCACCTTGCTATAGCCTTGGAGCCCTTTGCCGACATCGTGCCAGCTCTTATATGATTCTCAGTGAGCTGTGCAGTAATAGTAATCGCCTCCTCCAAGGTTGTGGGCCTACTACCCACCACAGCATCTTGAATTTGAGGTGGCACCCCCTTGATAAATTTTCAATGTTACGGGGCACGGTGTCCACCATGTGAGGTAGAAGCATACTCAACTCATGATGTCGGGTGGAATAAGCCAAATGATTCCACCATCTTGTTTGAGATTCCAGAATTCCTCCTCCAGCTTTTGTAACTCGCTCCTTGGACAAAAATTTGCATCATAACCACCTTGAACTCCTCCCAAGACAAGGCCAAAGCAGCCTCAGTTCCACGGTTCTCTTCTCACTATTCCACCATGTAAGTGCTCGTTGTTGAAGAAAACTTGTGGCATAGCGAACCTTGAACTCGTTGGGGCACTCGCTAACAATGAACGTATTCTCCATACTTTCAAACCACTCGAGAAGTCCAGTGGCTCCTTCTTTTCCACTAAAGCTTGTGGGTTTGCACGAGTTAAAGTGTTTGAAGGTGCAAGTACGGTTGTTCCCTTGTTGATTGTTCTCATTTTGATTGTTGCTATTATCTCCATTAGCACCACTATTGTTCCCATTGATGTTGTTGTTGCTATTAGCCATTAGTGTGCTATTGAGTTCAGCCACCATAGTCGGGAGAACGGCAGCCATTTGTCGTGCAATCATGGCAGCCAGCTTACGGTCGGAACTTCCATGCTTTCCATGGTGACGAGACATGCTGGATATACAAAGTGAGTTAGTTACAGGAGCGGGGATAACAGAGGATAGTAGTTTAACAAAGATAAGCTAAGATTTTTAAGGTGCACGGGATGTTTCCATTTGGTAACGCATTACCATTTGAAAACGTTGACACGTCAAGGTGAATTGACCCATTTACCTTAGAAACTTGTGTATGTTGACCATAGTTTATCACTCATCCCAGAAATCCCCAGGTAAGCATAACTAGTCCCGTAGGATTTATGCGATATGCTTGCCTTAGCCCGAGGGCCTTTTGCCAGGAAAACCAGGATACAGGTGTCTATGTGTCACACAATATTTCTTAGGTTCATAGAATCAAAACCTTGATGAGATTTATACAGATTAGACGTAACATCTAAAGATCCAAGTCATAACATAAACATAAGGTTCCACATGTCGACGAGAATAAGATTAAGAGAGTTCATGTTCGGGGGGAGTCAAAGGGTCAAAGTTAAGTTTAGGGAGACAAATAACAATGTTTAGGCAATCCTATGCTAAGGCATCAAATTGCACATAAGAGGCATAGCATTATGTAGCATGAAAAGTATATTAGTTACAAGATAGAAATATAATTCTATAAGGTTCATGCATACTATAGCCTAGGTCACCATTTCTAATAACCTAGATCCCTATAGTTATGGGCTCTGATACCAATCTGTCACACCCCAACCTTGACGGCGGAAACGTCGAGGAGTGAGAGTTAAGATCGTTCATAGCCACATAACGCTATTAAAAAAACCAAATAAAGTTTAAACATAAGTTTTAAATTGTCACATTACAATCAATAGTTTCAAAGGAAATATAAACATAACATAGAATGCAGTATATCATTCTATCTTATTTATTAATCTAGGTCCATTCCTAGATGTGCAAGCTTCAAAGTGTAGATAATCAAACTGGGCATTACCTGAAACATGTTAAAAATAAAAGGTCAACAATAATGTTGGTGAGTATTCCATACCCCCTTCTTATTTTATTTCACACTTTGGGGTGAAACATGTTACTTTATACTTTGCACTTGTAAACTTATTTGAGACTTGTAAACTTTATGGCAATACATCATGTTAAGTTGTGGTTAGTTGAACTTATGTGGTTACCATGTTATGGCGTTATATGTACAATCATTAACTATTGCTAGCCCAGCGAAGTCATAGATCTATGGGTAAGACAAGCCTGCTTGGTTGATCCAAGTACACTTAGCTGATCGTATATACTTTTAACGTTTGAGACTTGTAAAACATTGTCAAGGTTTGATTGTTGCATTGTCCATAGCATCCCTAATCACTATATTCACTAACTTATGACTTGAATTGCCATCTTTTATATATACTTATGTATTAAAACTATGGAATGCTCACCAACATATTGTTGACCTTTTATTTTTAACATGTTTCAGGTAATGCCCAAGTTTGATTATCTACACTTTGAAGCTTGCACATCTAGGAATGGACCTAGATTAATAAATAAGATAGAATGATATACTGCATTCTATGTTAGTTTATATTTCCTTTGAAACTATTGATTGTAATGTGACAATTTAAAACTTATGTTTAAACTTTATTTGGTTTTTTTAATAGCGTTATGTGGCTATGAACGATCTTAACTCTCACTCCTCGACGTTTCCGCCGTCAAGGTTGGGGTGTGACACATGGCCAACACTTGGCCGCATGGCCAACACTTAGACGCATGGGCCACTGTTTAGGCGCATGACCCACCCTTGGGCGCATGACCCACCCTTGGGCGCATGGCCAACACTTAGACTCATGGGCCAACCTTGTGGGTGCATAGGCCACTATTTAGGCACATGATCCACTCTTGGGTGCATGGCTAACACTTAGGCGTCTGGCCTCTCATGCTGGGTGCATGGACAACTGTTTGGGCGCATGAGCCACCTCTAGGCGCATGGACCACTGTTCATGTTCATCAAAACATTTTGAAATATTTTCTATGTTACCAACATCACCCAATTACCATTCTAATCATACCCAAACACAGATCTAGCATACTAAGACCATCTAAGCATGCTATACATTATCACTAACCATAATCATCACTATAACATACATACGTACATACAACATGATAGGATCACGGTATCTAGTTTGATCAATTAGATTGAATTTGCAGTGGAATGAGCACACAAATTAACAAATTTAAACAAGAACACATGAAATTTATCAATGAAATAGTGTTTGTTATAAAGAGAGAAAATCTGCCAAAAGGAATATATTCATTCAATCCACGCTTTGGCTCGGCTTATCGCACGGTTATAATTAGGTCATCTTTCCTTTTATAAGGAAAGCTGACGTCAGCTGATGTCACTTGACAGTGACATCTAACTGTTATTTAACTACTGAAAGTTAACACAACTATTGAAGATGTCAAACAGCTGACATCTTTTAACAAAAATACCAAGTGTTAACTATCACTACAACTACTTAAAAGAAACTACTGAAACAACAACGACTGAAGAACATGCTCTTCAGTCGTTTTACAAGTACTGAAATAAATAATAAAACTACTGAACGGAAACCATCACAAAAACTGAAGAATGCTTCTTCAGATGTTGTGACAAACTCTGAAGGCTTCAGTACTTGGACTTCTTGAACATCAGCTGATGTCTTCAGTCTTTGTACTTCAGCTGTTGATCTTCAGTACTTCAGTCTTCAGCTGTTGAAGTCTTCAAACTTGGTCTTCAACTGTTGAGATCTTCAGTACTTTAGTCTTCAGCTGTTGAAGTCTTCAGTACTTTAGTCTTCAGCTGTTAAAGTCTTCAGTACTTTAGTCTTCAGCTGTTGAAGTCTTCAGACTTTGGTCTTCAGCTGTTGAAGTCTTCAGTACTTTAGTCTTCAGCTGTTGATCTTCAGACTTTGTCAAACAGCTGATCAAGTCTTCAGCAATTATTGTGATGTCTTGTGGGACTTAAAGATTTTTCTGATCTGGCTCATTGGTTCTTTTGGTCCAACAAACTCCCCCTGAACCAATGCAGCCAAAACCTTAAGCTTATTAAAGATGTCCACTTATTGTGGCAGAAAGATTGGTCTGTTGTCTTCTAGATCAGCTCAGAAGTGACCCTTGTAAGCACAGGCCTGGAAGAAGTCTCAAAGATCTGTTTGGCAAGGGATGGATGGGAACTCTGTCTTGGGGAACTGGACACAAAGCTGTTACCCCATCCATGAGATCTACTTCCCAAATATGAGTCTGTAAGACTCCCTTGTATAGGCCTCAATGAAGGTTACTTGTTCCTCCATGGTAAGCTCTTCTGCTTCTCCTTCAAAGAGTGATTCAGGCCCATAGTACTCAGATAGGTATTTGACCTGCTTCCCATTTTTTAGCTCCACAGTTGTTATGATTCTATAAGCAAATTCATCTGGGTGAATACCCTCTAGAAAACTACTAGTGCTCATTCTTTCTAACTTCCTCAAGCCTCCTATATACTAACCCCTTTTTCACCACTTTATTCTCCAGCATCTTTTGTGGGGTCAGTTTAGCTTTATAGGCTTTCTTGAAGTCATCTAGGATCTCCCAAGGTGATACTACAAAGGCCAGAGAGATCACTTCATCTACAATCTTCTTTACTTGGCCAATGTATCTTTGTGGAATATTTTTCTTTTGAATCCTATGAGACACCTGGATCAGGCCAAATCCTCACTCTCTCTTTTTGATATTGAAATGTGTGTCTGAGAGTGTATAACCTCTGAGCATGTTTCTTCATGTTGATGATTAAAGATGTGGCAGCATATGCTTTGTCAACTCTTCTCAACAATTCCTCATCATGTTGTTTGTGAAGCTCTTCTTCTTCTTCTAGCTTCACTTCACAATTTGTCTTTAAGATTCAGGAGTAATGTTGGATGGTGACTTATGGCCTTAGGCAACTGTATAACAGCTGAGATTGGCAGCCTATCTTCATCTTCATCATTATCTTCTTCTTCCTCTTCTAGCCTCAGTACCCTTCTCTTCCTCTTCTGGAGTACATCATCGGCTATTGGTTTTGTGGGTAAGGGAATTGGTTTAGTGGGTTGTGGTTGTGGTGGTTTTGGTGTGGGAATGTTGATAGGCTGTTCTAGCATTTTAGATGTAAGTGAGGCTTTGGATTGTTTGACCAGTTCAGTCCTGCTCCTAGCACCAGCTTCATTCAAAGCTTCAATGACCACCCTTTGGTGTATACTTCAGACGAACAGATCTTGGTGGTTACTGCCAAGATGCTGTCCCTGGACCATGACTTGATTTCAATCAATGATCTTCCAAGATATTTAGCTATAAACCTGATCATGATTTCCAATCTCTCCCTTTCCATCACACTATAACTGGCCCATCTTGATTGTATCTCTTCTATTTCTAGCTGATCTCAGAATCTAATGTGGCTGTGTCATGACCATGTCTAAATAGCTGATCTATAATTGTATCCATTGATCTGCTATGAGCTTCATCAGCATCTTTAACAAGGTCTTCTAATGATTTCTCTTCATCAGCTCCTGACGCAACACTTTTCTTTCTTTTATATATAATTAACTGCTCTGAGATCAGTTCTTTCTCAACCTCCTTTTCTTTCTCAGTCTGTTTCTCTATTTCAGCCTCTTTCTCAGCATCAACTCTCTTTCTTTTCTTGTCTTTCACTGCCTTTGACTTTGCAGTCTCCCCCTTTTTGGTTACACTGGAATCAGGGGTAAGAAGGCAGAAAGAGATTTATGAACAACATCATCAATAAGGGTTTGTAGATTTGAGGGAATCCTCTCATCAATGGCTTTATGCACTATATCGGTGATGATGGGAGTGATGAGAGGTAAGGAGTTTTGAAAGATAGCAAACATCTGCTCAGAGGGGTCTGTCCCTGAAAGATGGTGCCGTAAGCAGAGGCTGGTGGCTCAGTTATGTGGGTAGGCTCAGTGTTTGGTAAACCTTCAATTGAAGGTGCCATCTGTGGGGTTTGTGGGGTAGATGGTCTTTGATCCTGAGACATGTTGGCA
The DNA here is from genome assembly GCA_025506515.1 of Flaveria trinervia. NCBI lineage: Eukaryota > Viridiplantae > Streptophyta > Magnoliopsida > Asterales > Asteraceae > Flaveria > Flaveria trinervia. The sequence continues at coordinate 83,073 of JACCIX010000030.1, read as the reverse complement.
AGCAGCTCTTTGAGTCTGCTCACCTCATTCTCGAGGATGGTATTGTGGGCTAGAACATCGTAGAAAATGCCCAGGTCATCATCATTCTGAGATGAATCACCTGACCTCCTAATTAAATTAGGATGTACATGCTCTGAGTGTAGATCAGTAGTAGCATGTGCCCCTTGTTCGTGGTACTGGGGACTTCCTGCCTCAGACTATGTCCTTATTGGCAGTTGCCTCTGGTGAGGTCTTATGGATGGTACCAACTTCATCCTGATCATTTGCTGAAGCAGGAGAAGTGCCAGCCTCACCAGAAGTTTGAATCTCCTTTTCTACACTTGGAGATTGAACATGGTAAACCCTGTGCTGTGGGTTGTCAGAAGCACTTTGGTCCTCCCCCTCAATGGTTGAGGCTATCCCAGTTTGATTGGTATCTGGGGAGGGGGTGAGGAATGAAGCTGAGTCAGCACTTTTGTAACTATTATGGTAGGACTTTGGGGGGCGGTTGCAGTGGGAGATGGTGTGAAGGCAGTATGCACCCGGGGAGAGTGGTGCGTTTCAATGGCAACCTCCTCAAGTGAGGAAGGTTCCAGATGTATAGGTGCCCCGTAGGTGGTTGCTACAGGCTCCTGTTGAGAGGAAATCTGAGCAGTTGAGGGTGGGTGAGTACGTGTATCTACTAGGGGGTTACGACCATTAGATATATCCTGTGTTTGTGTTGCAGGGGCATCCTCAGGGGACTCATTTCCCTGAGTAGCCTTTTTGGCTTTCTTGTGTTTGGGTTTGGTGGGGACTTTGGATTTGGAGGTGGTGTCTGTGGGTTCCAGCTGCGTGGGTTTTCGCAGTTTGGCAGCCTGTTTGAGTGACTGGTCTGAGTTGTGCCTGGAGTATACTTCAGGCAATACAACCATGGCAGGGACTCCAAGGCCAACAAGCCCTCAGCTTTCAGCTGGTTCTCTATTATGGCCATTATGAACCGTGGATATAATATCCGTCGGTTAGCAATAGGTTTGGAGACCATATCCTTAAGTTCAAGAAATAATATTCAGAAAAATTTAAGTTTTGTTGCTCAAGGATAGAGAAAAATACCTGCTGCCACCCGGTAGACATTTGATCCCACGACGAAGTCTTAGGGGCTAGGCAGACATTTACCATATGAAAAATAAGGCGTTCGGCGTCATGGAAATGCTCTTTAAGTTGGTAGAAGCGCTGAGGTTATCCTGGTATCCATGTTGGGCAAAGGATAGATCAGTGATGCCCTTTGAATATCCAGCGGGGAAGGTGGCATCATCCAGGTGTAGTATTGGCGAAGGATTGCGGAGTGATGACCACCTTTCGGGAGTTGACGAACGACTGGAGAGACTCGGTGGCATTCTCCCCAGTGGTAAGGGTGACATTGTCCAGAACTGTGTTAGGATTCGACATAAATGGTAGGATTGATAAGTAAGGCTGTTTTGTATGGAGAAGGACCATGAGATCAATAGCAGTATCAAACTTCATCCAGAAAGGTGATTGGTAAGGTAGGCAACACAGTTGTGTCGTGGTTTAAGCTGCATGTTCGCCATTGATGTGAGAGAAGGTTTGGAGTTTTTGAACGTTAGGTTTGAGATGATGAAGCTCTGTAGGATTAGGTATTTATAGGATAAGGGTATGAAGCAACTGAAGGGTTTGGTGTTAGTCATCATTAGTTTTAAACGATTGATGACGTGGTATTAACCTTCAGATGTTGAAACAACTGAAGTCTTGGTTTTAGGCATCAGTAGTTATAAAACTACTAAAAAACCATTGTTTTGGCTTCAGATGTTGGAAACAACTGAGAACTTGGTGTTAGTCATCAGTAGTTATGAAACTACTGAAGACATGGTTTTGTCATCAGTTGTTGTAAACAGTTGACTACCTGGTGTTAGTCATCAGTAGTTGTGAACTACTGAAGACATGGTTTTGTCATCAGTTGTTGAAGATGAAACAACAGTTTTAGAAACAATTGAAGAGAAAATTTCGTCAGTAGTTTTCGTCAATTCTTAGCTTTTCAGCTGTTTCATACTGTCCTCAATACTTACTCAGCACACCTTTTGGTTGTTTTTCAGTTGTTTCATAGGACAACAGTACTGATCTGTGTTTACTAACATCAGTAGTTAGAACTACATCAGTAGTTTGTAACAGAATCAGTACTTATTTGTGACGTTTACTAATGATCATCAGTACTTATTTACTGAGATCATCAGTAGTTGTCACTTATTCTAGCTGCAGCATACCAAGCCTTAACACAAGGTTTTGGAAAGTTGAACTATCCAAAGGCTTAGTAAAAATGTCTGCAAGCTCATCAGCACTAGGCACAAACTTTGGATCAATCAGACCTTTTTCAAAACAGTCCCTAATAAAATGATGTCTGATCTCTATATGTTTGGTCCTAGAGTGCTGGACAGGATTCTTGACAATGCAAAGAGCTGAAGCATTGTCCATTAATAATGGAGTCTTAGTCTCTGTAATGCCATAATCCAAAAGTGGGTTCTGAAGCCAGAGTACCTGAGAAGTACAGCTTGCAGCAGCAATGTACTCTGCTTCAGCAGTGGATGTAGCAACAGATGTTTGTTTCTTACTCTGCCAAGAAATCAAACAGTTGCCTAGGAATTGACATCCACCAGAAGTTGACTTTCTGGTTAACTTACACCCTGCATAGTCACTATCAGAGAAAGCAACCAATTTGCAAGAGTGTCCAGTGGAATACCATAAACCTAGAGATTGTGTACCTTGCAGATATCTAAAGATCCTCTTGACTGCAATCAAATGAGACTCTTTAGGAGCAGCCTGAAATCTAGCACAAACACAAGTTGCAAACATGATATGGTCTAGAAGCTGTAAATACATCACGGACCCAATCATACATCTGTAAAGTGTTTCATCAACAGCTTTACCTTTCTGATCTGCATCCAGTTGTGTGGTATTGCACATGGGAGTAGAACAGGGCTTACAGTTTTGTAAATCAAACTTATTCAAAAGATCTTTTGTATATTTAGACTGATGAATGAAAGTCCATCAGCCTTTTTTTGATTTGCAACCCTAGAAAGAACTGTAATTCTCCCATTACACTAATTTCAAACTGCTTTTGCATTAAATTGGTAAAGTCATCACACAACTGGGGATCAGAGGATGCAAAAATAATATCATCAACATAAATTTGAACAAGTAGCTTATGCTGATCCACCTTCTTAATGAACAAAGTTTTATCTATGGAGCCTCTAGTGAAATTATTTTGAAGAAGAAAATTTGATAATGTCTCATACCAAGCTCTAGGAGCTTGTTTCAACCCATAAAGAGCCTTATCAAGCTTGTACACCCAATCTGGATGTTTATTATCCTCAAAACCTGGTGGTTGACACACATAAACCTCTTTTTTATTTTACCATATAAAAATGCACTTTTAACATCCATTTGAAAAACTTTAAGATTGTGGAATGCAGCATAGGCTAAGAACAATCTAATTGCCTCCAGTCTGGCGACAGGAGCAAAGGTTTCATCATAATCAATACCTTCTTCCTGTGAAAACCCTGAACAACCAGTCTGGCCTTGTTCTTAACAATAAGCCCATTTTCATCTGTTTTATTCCTAAACACCATTTAGTGCCTATTGCACACTTACCTGGGAGTAGAGGAACCAGTTCCCACACCTGCTGTTTGTTGAACTGAAGTAGCTCAAGCTGCATGGCTTCAACCCATCCATTATCTCTCAAAGCAACATGATAGTTCTTTGGCTCTAGCTGACTGATGAAGAGAGCATAGAAACAGAAGTTAGACAATTGACTTGGTTGAGACACCACATTGATATCACCAATGATTTGAGACATGGGGTGATTCTTCAGCTCTTGGTACACTATGAGATCAGCTGCAAGTGTTTGTAGCAGGCTCAACATCAGCAGTGTTGATCCAGATTCTTGAAACCAAGTATGAGATGGCAAGTCAAATGATGTAGAGGAATCAGAAATCTCATCAGCATTTGTTGTGGATGGAGCTACTGAAGCTATAGGCATCAAGTAGTAGACACAGGCAGTTGGTCACTAAACTGAAAAGGTGAGTACTGATATCATCATCATCTTCAGTACCACCAGGTGGAAGACTGTTGATAGGAGCAACAGCTGGAGCCTGATAAGGAACATATTGCAGTATGTCCAAATCAAATAACTCCACAGGGTTTTGTGGAATTGTCCTTTGGAGATTCATTAAACTTCACATGCAGAGTCTCTTCAACTATCTTTGTTCTCAGTTGAAGACTCTGTATGCCTTGCAAGTAGATGAATAACCAACAAAATACCCTGCATCCACCTTAGGATCAAATTTGTGGAGTTGATCCTTTGTGTTGAGAATGAAACAAGGACACCCAAAGACTCTGAAAAATGAAATCAAAGGAGCCAAATGATGTAGAACTTCATATGGAGTCTTCATCAACCTCTGATTTACTAAGGCTCTATTCTGTACATAGCAAGCTGTGTTAACAGCTTCAGCCCAAAAGATCGGTGGCAAACCAGAGTCAGCCAACATGGACCTTGTAGCTTCAATTAAGGTCCTGTTCTTTCTCTCAACTACTCCATTTTGTTCTGGAGTCCTTGGGATGCTAAACTACCTCTTGATTCCCTTTGAAAGATAAAAATCATCAAGTGTATGGTTTCTGAATTCTGTTCCATTATCACTTCTGATACACTTGACAGATCGGGAATACTGCTTCTCAACATACAACACAAAGTTTATAATCGTCTGAGCAGCCACATCCTTTGAATGCAAGAAGAAAGTCCATACAAATCTGGAGTAATCATCCATAATTACCAGATAGTTTTTCTTTGCCATACTCATTACTCTCACAGGACCAAAGCAAGATCCATGTGTAGTAATTGCAAGCAGGCAATGGACTTAGGTTCTTCAATAGGAGGGAAAGAGACTTGTGTTGTTTTCCTTTCAAACAAGCAGTAGTTGTCTTCACATCTAAACTCCTTCATAGGCAATCCCCTTACTAAACCATGATGTATCAGCTGATTCAAGTTTTTAAGATTCACATGACCCAGCCTTCTATGCCATAGAATAGATTCTTGAGGAGAAGCCTTGGAAAATAGGCAAGGATGGCCTTTGAGATCTATTTTCTTGGAAAGATCTAAGGCATATACTCTTCCTGTCCTGTTGGCCCTCAGGAGAGTGTGATCATCCAACACCTTATCAATCAAACTCAAAACTTTGGATGACAGAATCCTGTAATTCTGACTGGTGAAAAGAGCAACATGGCCTTTATCACACATTTGACTGACACTCTAGAGATTGTACTTGAGATTCTCCACATGGTTAACATCATCAAACCTTATTTCCCCATTGGAAACAAAGCCTTTGCTAATGATGTAACCCTTAGCATCATTGCCAAAAGAAACGAACCCCTTCTTTCCTTGAGAGTAATCATGAAGAAGAAAGTTGTTCCCTGTCATATGCATAGATCCTCCACTGTCTACATACCAGATGCTACTGTGGCATGCTGAAGAACCTACAATCATAATAAATTAGTTAGTTTTTGAGACCCAAACCTTTTTGGTTTTGGGTCTGTTCACATCAACAGATGGTAAACTAACAGATTTGCTATGAAGAACAGCCTGAGGGGATGGAGATGGTGAGGAAGAAGAAACCTTTGGCATGGATTTTCTTCTCTGTGGTTTCAGCACAAGAGCATCTAATTGGTTAACTCTCCCCAATAGATGTTGAACCATCATAACAAGTTGTGTCTGATTTTGTGATAAAGCCTTCAGCTCATCAGACACATTAGTGCTTGAAAGTGATGGATTCCTGTGTTGTACCATCTTCCTTTGAGCAACCTCAGCTGTTGCCTGATTAACCCCTTCATTTTTGGATTTCTTTTTGGATTTAGGGGTTACAGGTTTTGATGTTGCTGGTACAAACTTGGTTATAAACTCAGTTTTCATTTTATCCATTTTCTTTTTGTTTCTCATTTTGTTTGAGTTTGGAGCCCTTTTTATACCAGCAATCATCAGTAAGATGATTGAATAAGCCACATATTTCACGTGGCTTTTCTTCATCTTAAGTTGATCATCTGCTGAAGAAGATGAAACTACTAAAGACTTATTCTTCAGCAGTTTGCGATCAGTACTAACATTTTTTTCCTTGCAGTACATGCTTTCTTGATATCTTCTTCAGTAGTTTTCCACCCTTTCTACTGACAGTTTTCTTCCCTTTAGTACATGCAGTAGTTTGGGTTTGTTCTCCAGGTGTTATGACTTGCTCTTTAGTACTTTCAGTACTTTGTCAAATACCACCTGGAGTGATCAACTTTTTGATCATGTGAGTGTCAGCATTTGAACCATCAACATCAGCTGATAGGTTTTGGCAGAAATTAATGCTGACATCAACCTCTGATGGTGCTGTATCAGATAGTAGATCACATGATGAAAAGGATTGGTTATTGCTTTCTCCATCAGATTCTACCTCTGCTCTGGGAGTAAAATCTGTAGGAGGAGCAGTGTGATTATAACCAATGCCAAACTTCACATTAGAAGCAGACTGCTTACTGAGAAGCATTTCAAAACCCTTGCAGGAATGTACCCATCGATCACACTCTACCTGGGTAGCTGCAAGTGTTTCTTTGAGGTCTCTGTACTTCTCTAGAAGTACCTCTTCCCTAGCCTTATTATCAGTGATTTGGCATTTAAGTTTGTAAATCTCATCATTCTTATCATTAAGCACACACTCACATTTAGCTTTTCTTTTGGATATTATTTGTTCTACTCAATGTTCTTGTTAATTAAAGCTACATTAACTTCTCTAATAGATGCAAATACGGCTATGCATGTTTTAGAACATAACTTGGCTTTGGCCTCAGAGGATACCTGTGATACCTGTGGTGTGGAAGCATTAGAGGATGAAGTATCAGCAGACTCCAGAGCCATAAGAGCAAGATTTCCAAAAGGATTGTCACCGCCATGTTGACCAGCACCAGAAAACAGTTGTTCATGACCCGACATATCATCTGGGGTGAAAAAGCTGTGTTGAGGAGGTTGAGATTGTTGATGAGATTGGGAAGGTTGAGGCTCAGGAAGAGCAGGTGGTTGTTGAGCAATGGGTACTTGAACTTGACTGGTTTGTGGCATGTAATAGCAGGGATATGAATATGGCATTGGACCCTGAGGGACAAAATATGCAGGAGATAGAGGTTGTGATTGATGACCAGAACTAGCAGGATGTTGCCCTCTGTTTTGTTGAATATTACTTGGAAAAGTAACAAAGGGTGCAAAGGAGTTAGATCCAGATGATCTAAACTCTCTTGCAAAGTGCCCACGCCTGTGGCATTTGTGACACCTCAACTTACTCTTGTCAAAACCAACTTTGGTTTTGCCAGAGAGTCCAAGGAATTTCCTACCAGTTCTCTTGTAGAACTTCTGAGATCTTATATTAATCAAGGCCATTTGGTTCAGAATATCCATCTCTTCTAAGTCATCATTAGCTATACCTTTCAAATCATCCATAATGAAGCACAAATTGTCATTATTACAGCCTGACTGACTATCAACACTCACAAATGCATGATCAGAACTATTTGAAGAGAAATCTATATGCACATCATAATTACTTTCTGATGCAGCATATTCTGACTCATGACTGACCAAGGCAGTGTTTCCTGGTACAAAGTCTTTAGTGAGCTTGCCTGATGATGCCAGTTTCCTTTTCTGCTCTATCTCTCTTTCAAATGTAAGTAGTTTCCCATGAAGTTGGGTGAGAGATAGGCTATCCAGATTTGCATTGGAGCGTAGGACAATTGTATATGTGTCCCATCTCTCAGGCAGTGATCTGAGGAATCTGTGGTTCATCTGGCTATTAGTGTATTCATGTTTGACCATTTTTAGCTCAGAGATCAAACATGAAAAACACTCAAACTATTGAGTAAGAGTCTCACCCTCCTATGAGCAAATGTGTCATATTGTTGGGCAAGTATTTCCCTATTGTTTGCTAAGACCTCATCAGTACCACCGAATTGTTCTTTCAGTGCCTTCCAGAGGTCATGAGCAGTTTCATGATGCATAAGCCCATAATAGATTTCATTAGGCAGTGCCATCGCCAGAATTCCATGAGCTTTAGAATCTATCTCAAACAGTTTACAATCCTCATCAGAGTATTGTTCCTTCTTCTTCGGAACCATTTGGTTGGTTTCCGGATTGTTCACCATAGGCTTATGTGGACCATGAACCACAGACGTCCAGCAACCTGAACTGTTAACAGACAGGTGATGGAGCATTCTTCGTTTCCATATGTTATACTCAGTCCTAACCAGCATCGGAGGCTTGGTTGAGGAACCGGTAGTGTGAGGGTCATTAGAAGGAGTAGTCATAATATAAATTCAGACAAATTCAAGGTAAACAAAGTAAATCTTGCTCAAAACCACTTCGAACCTCAAACAAAATAGCCGGAAGCAGCAGAGACTCAATCTCTATAACCGATTCTTGCAAATTTGCTAATTCGATCAAACGTAGAAAGCAAAAGAACAGTTTCATTGATCAATTGTTAAGTCGATCAATGATTAACCAGCTCTGATACCATTTGATAGGATCACGGTATCTAGTTTGATCAATTAGATTGAATTTGCAGCGGAATGAGCACACAAATTAACAAATTTAAACAAGAACACATGAAATTTATCAATGAAATAGTGTTTGTTATAGAGAGAGAAAATCTGCCAAAAGGAATATATTCATTCAATCCACGCTTTGGCTCGGCTTATCACACAGTTACAATTAGGTCATCTTTCCTTTTATAAGGAAAGCTGACGTCAGCTGATGTCACTTGACAGTGACATCTAACTGTTATTTAACTACTGAAAGTTAACACAATTATTGAAGATGTCAAACAGCTGACATCTTTTAACAAAAATACCAAGTGTTAACTATCACTACAACTACTGAAAAGAAACTACTGAAACAACAATGACTGAAGAACATGCTCTTCAGTCGTTTTACAAGTACTGAAATAAATAATAAAACTACTGAACGGAAACCATCACAACAACTGAAGAATGCTTCTTCAGTTGTTGTGACAAACTCTGAAGGCTTCAGTACTTGGACTTCTTGAACATCAGCTGATGTCTTCAGTCTTTGTACTTCAGCTGTTGATCTTCAGTACTTCAGTCTTCAGCTATTGAAGTCTTCAGACTTGGTCTTCAGCTGTTGAAGTCTTCAGTACTTTAGTCTTCAGACTTGGTCTTCAGCTGTTGAAGTCTTCAGTACTTTAGTCTTCAGCTGTTGATCTTCAAACTTTGTCAAACAGCTGATCAGGTCTTCAGCAGTTGTTGTGATGTCTTGTGGGACTTAAATATTTTTCTGATCTGGCTCATTGGTTCTTTTGGTTCAACATAACATTTCGAACATAAAGCTGTAAATCCATGGTTTCTTTCAAAATGTTTACTCAGTATGCATAATAGCCCCAAATCAGTTGAAAATCAGTAAAAGAGGGGTTCTAGAAACTCACCTTGAGCAATCCAGTTCAAGACCCACTTCGATTCAGCTCTTGAATCCCGAAAACAAACTCTTTTACATCTTCTTCTTCTCTTTCTCTCTCTAGAACCAGGCTCTCTCTCTCTTCTTCTTCCTTCGAGAGCAAAGCAGCTTTCTACTTTGATATGGGTGACCATGCCCCTCAAGTCCTTAAAATAATAAGGTTTGTACTTTATACACTTTATCCCCCTCCACTTGTGCACAATTTCTATTCTTTCTATTTACTTTTCTTTTCCTTCCGTTCAAATAGAAATTTCAGGGTGTTACATCTACCATCTGATTAGTGAGCTGCACACTCATGGGGTAACCACGTCTATGGAAGATAATGTGTCAAGCTTTGCTGATGGTTTGCCATAGAAATGGGACTTGTTTGTGTCTAACCTGAGACAGAACAATATTCTTGCAAAATTAGACATAAATGACTTCATCCTAAAGTTAAGGGAGGAGGAACTAAGGATGAAGTACAGGTCACAAAAAGGATCCTATGGCCAGAATTCTTCACTTTATAACTCATCTCCTACTCCAACCAGTTCAGGAGCACCACTTTAAACTGCCTTTGTGTCTAGTTTAGCAGTTCCTTCCCAAACCATAGCTTCAGGACCATAAATGTTAGGGTCATCCACTACCCAATATATAGTACCTGAAGCCAATACTACAAAGTTGAAGACCGAGAATCTCGGTAATATCACTGTAGAAGTAGCAAAGGAGCATATGGATATCCTAGCAGCTGTTGTCCATTCCTATGATGGTCTAGTTGCAGGGAAGATTGGAAATTGCCATCTTGCAGATGAAGATTACGAGCAGATAGATGAAAATGAACTAGAGAGGATGGATATCATGTGGCCGTTGGCTAGTGCTGTTAGAAGGGCGAAAAAGTTTGTGAAAAAGACAGGATAGAACTTGGTAGCCACAAAAGACACAACCTTTGGCTTCGACAAAACCAAAGTTACCTGCTTTAACTGTGGTGAAAAGGGGCATTTCAAACGTGAAACAGGTAACGGAAATCCGTTCTCAACCTTCCACCATCAAGACAAACCCACAAGTGGAGCTACCTCTTCAAGCAAAGAGACAAAGGCCTTGACTGCTCAAGGTGACGAAGGACAGGATTGGACCTTTAGTTTTGTGTCTCCGGGTGAATTAAACATTACCTGTGTCGAGGGATTGGATGATGGCTCGACTAGTGAAGGTGAAATCACAGTTGAACAAGTAACGTCAGATAATGAAGAAGCTATGAATGCGGTCGATCACCTGATTGAAGAAGAACTCAGAATGACAAGTTCAGAATCTCCAACATCCAAAGAGTCAAACTCTGCATTGATGGCTGATTCATCTGATTCTTCACATGTAAGTTCGAAAGACCAACTCTTTGAAAATCATGCTTGTATTGAATGTAACAAATTTAGAGAAAGCATTGATATAAAATTTGCTAGGTTATTAGACCACAATGATATTAGTAAATGATTTACAACTGTGAACAGAAGCTAATCGTATTTTGAAATAAAATGAGTGCGGTTATAAAGAAAAATAGAACTTTTAGGTAAACAACTAAGAGGTTGTTGCTTTTAATCAAGCTAATGATATAAAGTTTTATTTAAATTATTTGGAAGAAACAAAGAAAGAAAAAGCAGTTTTAGAAGTCGAAGTAAATTATTCATAACAAAAACTGCACAGTTGGACCAGTTCTTCTCACATAGTTCAACACTTAGTGAAAGAACGAAATAATGGGGAAGGGTTGGGTTTCAAAGTAGTTACACCACCACATGAGATCATGCTATATACAAAATGTAGACCTGTAAATAACAACCAATTAAAGATCATGTGGTGTCCACTCCTCTAGTTAGTGATCCTCATTCCATGGGTAAACGGTGAAATCTATCACTAAACAGAAGGAGGCTACTTTGAAATTAAAAGGCAAGATGCCTGTTGAGAACTTAAATGATCAATTTAAAGGGGTTAATGTAAGGTCAGGTTCACCAACATCTAATTCAGAACCCAAACTGACTAAACAGTTAACCACACACATGTTAGTCATCAAAGTCCAACCCAAGGGCGTGTTAAAAGTGTTCAAAATGTCAAATCAATTAATTTTGTTAATAAAAGTGATACATCTAAACGAGAAGTGACTAAATCCAACCAGACACATGTCACACCTGTATCACACTCAAGCCCACATAAACAGTTTCCTCAACATGTAGAAGGGAGATCATGCTACAGTTATGGAAAGAGAGGACACTTCTCTTCTAACTGTCCTTATTATCAGACTCCTGGATAGAAAATTGAACTTTATGATACTAAACCGCTTTCTTCAAAAAGGAGTTCTATTACTCCACAAAAAAGAATTAATGAACCTAAAGTTCAAACTGTAAGCCAGTCGTCTGTTATCACAAACAGGCCTTATACAAAACTGGCTTATGGAAAGAAAAGTCAAGTCTATTGTCTGATAATGAGAATAATAAGAAGAATGCTATGCCCTCACCCTCAAATGGATAGTGGGTTGAATTTATGATGTGTGATTCCTCTGGGTCACTCAAGCCAATTAAGGCTTGGGTCCCAAACTTAAACTGATAATTTCCTCTGAATGTGCAGGGTGTCTGTTACAGTGCTATAACAAATACCTGGATTGTTGATAGTGGGGCGTCTAGGCACATGACCGGGAACTTGTCTCTCCTTGTCAATGTCAAACAAATTAAAGGGGGACATGTATCATTTGCTGGAAATAAAGGAAGATACATCACCGCTCAAGGCGAAGTAAGAAACTAGAAAGTAAAGTTTGATAAGGTCAACTACGTTCAACAACTATAGAATAACTTGCTTTCAGTATCCCACATATGTGACAAATGATTCAAAGGTGTTTTTGACAACAAGAAGTTCTATGTATTGAAAAAGGATTACATTATCTCGGAGGACCAAATCTTAATGTCAGCTTCAAGATATAATGACTTATATGTCTTGGATCTATCAAAAGCCTCCACAACTGATCATCAAGTTCAATGTTTCTTGTCAAAGGCAACTGAGAGGGACTCGATCTCCTGGCATAGGAGAATGGGACACATAAATCCAGGGAAGATGAATCATCTGATCCAGAATGATTTAGTGAATGGAGTAAATGTCAAGAATTTTCAACTTTCGGATTTTTGTGTAGCGTGTAAGAAAGGAAAATAGACAAAGAAGTCTCACAAGGCAAAGAAAGTAAATTCCATTGACCTGCCACTCGAACTTCTACACATGGATCTGTTTGGTCCTGTCAGCACAAGAGCATCGCAGGTGATTTGTACTATTGAGTAGTCACTGATGACTACTCAAGATTCTCTTGGGAAATGTTTTTGAAATTCCAATCAGAGACATTTGAATCATTCAAACAACTGGTGACTACATTGGAATCTCTCTACAAGCTGAAAGTGCGACAAATTGCTCAGACAACAGCACGGAGTTCAAGAACCAGTGGATGGAGGCGTTCTGCAAAGAGAAAGGAATTGTACACCATTTTACCTCTGCTTACACTCCGCAAATGAACGGAGTTGCTAAACGAAAGAACATGAGCTTGATAGAGACAACAAGAACGATGCTAGTCGACTCGAAACTGCCCATCCATTTTTGGAATGAGGCAGTTGCCAATGCATGTTACACCCTCAATCGAGTCTTGGTGGTCAAACGTCATGGTAAAACGTGTTATGAGTTGCTCCAGCGACGTAAACCTAATCTGGAGTACCTCGAACCATTTGGCGCACCATGTACGCTGCTAAAGAAAACTCAGTCAGGGAAGTTCAGTGAGAAGGCCGAAGAGAATTTATAACAACTCAATAGGTCAAGTAGAAGTGTGGTGTAATGTTGACGTTCAGAGATACACCCCCCTGCTGGAAAGGGACCCGCCTTCTTCTTCGACTATGATGGATTCTTCAAGTCATTCAACATCCTCTGTCCCTTCTGATGATAAGTTATCGACCATAATGATGTACGATGTCTTAAACTCACTGTCACGAGACTCGACAACATCAGTTTCATAAGGTCAAACTTCTAGTCCTTTAGGGGGAGCACTTGAGGTAAGCGACTCCTCCTCTGACGATGACGAAGTTGAGACTGATGAGGTGGATCAGGAGGAACAGGTTCCTACTACTAAAACTACACCATCAGATGTTGATGCCTCTAACACTTCAAAACCTCACACTCCAATGGCTACAGATACTAAACCTAGAATTCAAAATTTGGATCAGGAAGTAGTCGTTCCCACCCCTCCCGGATCTCGACTAAATGTCTATCATCCTCTGGACAACATCATAGGGGATTTCCAATCGGGAGTACAGACATGAAATCAACTATACTCGGTTGATTATGCCTCAGTCATGGAAAAATTCTATCTTCACGACGGTGCTTATCGATGTTTTGTGTCTCAATTTGAGCCAAAATATGTAAGTGAAGCCTTAAACGATGAGGCATGGGTTAGTGCCATGCAAGAAGAACTCCTTCAATTCAAGAAGTTAGGAGTATGGACACTGGTGGATAGACCAAAAGAAGCTAAAGTAATAGGCACTAAATAGGTCTTGAAGTGCAAGAAAGATGACCAAGGGGTCATAATCAGAAACAAGGCTCGACTTATGGTTCAAGGTTTTAGACAAGTCGAAGGAATTGATTACAATGAAGTGTTTGCACCTGTGGCTAGAATGGAAGCAATCCGTATCTTCCTAGGCTATGCATCTTACATGAAGATCAAAGTTTATCAACTAGATGTCAAGAGTGCATTCCTTCATGGTGAAATCCGTGAAATAGTGTATGTCAGTCATCCCAAAGGATTTGAGGATCCTTATCATTTAGACAGAGTTTACAAGCTTGATAAGGCTCTCTATGGGCTCTATCAAGCCCCGAGAGCATGGTATGAGAAACTCTCAACTCATCTGGTGAAACACGGTTTTCATAGAGGAGTTATTGACTGTACACTATTCATCAAAGAAAAGGATGGCGACTTGCTGCTGGTATAGATTTATGTTGATGACATAATCTTCGGTTCCAAAAACGAAGAGTTATATAAACAATTTGAATCTATCATGAAAGCAGAATTTGAGATGAGTTCAATGGGGGAGATGAAGTTCTTCCTAGGATTACAGGTGGACCAGACACCAAAAGGAATCTTCCTACATGAGACCAAAGATGTAGGGGATATCCACAGTCGGTTTGACATGGAGAACGCTTCAGCTGCTGGAACTCCACTTGCCACGAACCACGATGTGGCACCTGACGAAAATGGTGATCTGGTTGATGCTACAATGTATAGAGGAATGATCAGATCCCTTATGTATCTCACAGCGTCTCGTCCTGATATCATGTATGCAACGTGTCTTTGTTCCACATATCAGGCGAAACTGAAAGTCAACCATCTCATTGGTGTTAAAAGGATTTTCCGCTATCTGAAGGGTACTCCAACACTCGGGTTATGGTATCCTCTTGACAATGATTTTGAGCTTACAACGTATAGTGACTCCGATTATGGTGGTTGCAAAATGAATTACAAGTCAACATCAGCACGATGTCAGTTCTTCGGTAGACGGTTAGTCACCTGGCAGTGTAAGAAGCAGACCTCCGTTGCTCTATTAACATGTGAAGCTGAATACGTTGCTGCTGCAAGTTTCTGTTCACAAATCATCTGCATTCAATAGCAAATGCGCTACTACGGTTTGCAATTTTCTAACACTCCTGTCTATGTTAATAATGCTGCTGCTATATCCATAACAAAAAAATCCAGTCCAACATCCTAAAACTAAACACATCGGTATTAAATATTACTTTATACGTGACTGTTTTGAAAAGCAATTAATCGATGTGGTTAAAAAATACGGATCTTCAACACGCCGACCTCTACACAAAATCTTTTGATAAACCGAGGTTTTTCTATCTATTAGAGGTTAATGGCGTGAAAAAGAAAAGTGATGTGATTTGAGATGAAGAAAATGCCTAGTCCTACATTCTTTATTTTTAATTTAATTTTATTTTATTTTATTTTCCTGTCTATTAATATCCAAAAACACAAAAATATTTATGGTTTTAGAATTTTAGGGGGAGAATAGGTTAGATTAGTATTAAATTAGCTGCTTTAGTTAATTACTTAAAAAAATGAGGGAGAAGGACAACTTTGCTAAAAGAAAAGTAATCGAATCTGTGATACTGATTCAACATTTATGGAAAATGATAGTACACAGGGAACAAATTGTTTGGGACTTCAAAAGAGTTTAACTGAGTAAGATGCAAAATTAAAAGTATAAGTCTGAAAAGTCTAAGCAAAATAAAAGTAAAAATGATAGTAAAACTAGTATGATACCAAGGTAACATAGAGAAAATAGACCTAGAGGCTGCTAGTTCATTATATGATGTGTTGGTAGTTTCAACACAATAGATAAGTGGACCTCATTGGTGGTTTAAAATTCAAACTAAGTTGTTCAACTTGTTGTGGGTTTCCATCTTATCCCTGGTTAACACAATCAACGCAGTTCCAATAAGGGGTGAAGAGCAAAATAAACACCACAAATATGTGCAGAGGACCATATAACATGAGCAAAGCACATGAAAAAATGCAAAATGCAATCAAGCTAATAACTTATGTTGTTGTTGCATTATGTGCAAAAAGAAAATAAATTCTCTAACAAGAAGATAGGTCTGTGCCTCTCTGTTGTGCGGTGCACTGACCTGAGGATAAGCATAACCTAAATATTCTAGAATTCATTGTTGGTTGCGCCTCTCTGCTGCGCGATGGCACTGATCTGAAGCTTGGAATCTCTTTGAAAGCTCTTAGAATAGTTTCTTCTTGAAATATACCTGTAGACCGCTCAAAAATCTTCTGAGGAACATTGATTACCATATAAGATCCACGAATGCTTGTTGAAATAATTAAACCTTAAATCATCACCAATGTGTGTCAAAAATCTGTGTATGGATTTAAGAGGACAAGCATATTGACAATCATCATGAACTGCAGTTCTTGAAAGTCAAAATCATTGTGTGCATCGTGTAGCTCTAGTATGATTTCCTAAAATTGCTATTGAGTCGCAGTCAAAACAAGAATCTAGCATCAAAATCATTTATTAAAGTGTCCCAAATGAATTTTGATATACTTGTATGATTCCATAATGAATTGTACCAGAAATGATAAAACAGCATTGAAACTGTGTTGTCCAGGAAGTAAAATCGGTTAGAAGCACTCTAATAGGTTTAAATCCATTTCCAATCAAAAATACAAAATTATATCTTGTTTTGTTTTTAAAATTTTTGGAGTTGTTTTATTTAACTTTTAGTTATTTGGTAGGTAAAAGTCGGACTATGCATTTGGATTCAATCTATGAATCACTCACTAAAATGGGTCACATCTGAGGTGACCAATCGGGTTTTAAGTTAAAAGGATCACATCTGAGGTGATCAACAATTTTTTCAACTTAAAAAAATCATGTATGAGATTATCAACGGTCATAATGTCTTATCTATAGTTAACAAGTTAAGTGTTTGAAAATTCATAAGGTCAAACTCATAAGTCTTAGCCATCGCACGATCGGACCATAAGTATGGACCAGTCGCATGATTGGATCATGAGTATGAGCCAATCGCAGGATTGAACCATACGTACGATTGGACCATAAGCATGGGTCAATCCATGCGATTGGATCACTAGAATGAACCAATCACACGAATGAAAGTGACCGACTGAGCCAATCGCACGACTGAGCCCGAGTCGCTCGAATCAAGAGTGCGAATAGGTCCAGTCGCACGACTGAAGGTAAAGTCTGTATAAATAGGGTGAAGTCGGTCGCACATTCTCATAACCCTTCAATCGCTCCCAAATCGCACGAAAGCAAAGTCACTCTACCAAAATTTGATTTCATCGATTTTGCAATGTGATTGTGATACTAACGTGTACTCTCTTCATTTATAGGTACTTAGAGACTGAAATCGCACAAAATGCTTGGTGTAATCAAACCCTAGCTGACCTAATTGATTAAAATCAAGAAATATGTTAAACCCTTCAAATAGACCACATAAATGTGCATAATCATTAAAATGAAGGACATACAATGATAGTTAGGGTCCCTGCAAAACTAACGAGTCTAATAACACGTTTAACATCAAGTTTTGACCTAGATTCGGGGTTAGAGTGTCGAACAGAGAGTTATGCGAGTAGAAAATCCGAATGAACTTCAATCGCATGATTGAGCTGGGCGAATGACTCAATCAACCGAATGAACAAGGCGTATGAGTTCAGTCGCACGATTGAACTCAGCCGCATGCTCAATTTCACAACTGAACTCAACCGCATGTTCAATCGCACGATTGAGCTCAGCCGCATACTCAATCGCAGGACTGAACTCAGTCGTATGGTTCAATCACACCATTGAACCAGACTGATCTCAAGACAGTTTAAATTTCAACAGTCTTCTATTATGGACAAACCTCATGTTTATGTGTCATGAGTTACAGAAACATGGCAGATAGGTGGATCATCAACACCAAGCACAACATCTATGCTCACTTGGATGCCACCACTCGGAATGCTGCTGAGTTTGTTGGTATTATTGCGTTTCTAAGGAGATCAAGGATCTACAAAGCTATATCTGCACCATGCACACCCTACCGGTCTATACAGCAGGCCTTCTGGGAAGGTGCATCAGTTGACCGATCTACTGAACCTTACTATATACGAAGCACCATTTTTGTCCAGGAGATTGAGATTACTGCAGCTGATCTTAGACGAGTACTGGATCTGGTTGATGATGATTCCCACCCGACCAAGCTGCATCATTTGACAGTAAGAGGTTGCTTTCTACGGATGAAGTACACTAGGGACATCAACGCAGGTGTGCTCAACAAAAGCAACCTGTGTCCCCAGTTCAAGTACCTGGCACATGTCATTTTAAAGTGCATATCATCAAGGAGGGGAGGATTTAATGATCTATCTGACCAAATCTAGATGCTTATGTGGCACTGGTATTGAATCACCCCTTTAGCTTCTCCAACATGATCTTTTCTTACATGGTCGAGAACCTGAGGCCAAGGGTAGGAGAGCTTTTGCATTTACCCAAGGTTCCTACAGCTTATAATTGATGAGAAGCTTCCATCATTGCCTAAGGAGAAAGAAGATGTTGTGATACTTGAGGTGATGGATGATACCACCTTGGGTAGGATGAAGGTGTACCGGGGCAAGCAGGTGAAGCCCCCGTGAGGAGATTGTTGGGCATCTAGCCCGGGAGGACTACGTGGCGCCCGCTCGTAAAAAGTGGCGTCACGATGATAGTGATTCAGATTCTGAGCCTATTATCTTACCTACCGAGGACGACGATGACGATGGCAGTGAAGATGGTGGAGATACTGGCCCCACTCTATCTAGGGTCACTGCCACTGATATATCATCCCCATCATCCACTCAGGGTGGGACTGACAGAGCTACAATCCATCAAGACTTCCAGCTAGATGAGGAGGAAGAGTCAAGTGAGGAGCCACTGGTAAGGACAGTGGGCAAGAAGGTTGTTGCCACTGAGAGAGGGATTGCGGCGGTTGGTGGACGCCAGGGTGAGTCCAGGGATGCTGCTACTGCTACTACTGATCCATAATACATCCCTGACCATCCCATTAGCCTAAGGGGAGCATCCTTCTCTAAGGGCTCGAGGAAGAAGAGGATGACTCAGCCCCATGGCATGAAGAGCAAGAGGAGGAGGATTACACTGACTACCACCACATCCACCACCTTGACCACAACTACCACCACTACTACCACACCCTCTATCACCACTACCACACCCCCTTCCACCACTATCACACCTCCTACCACCACCACCATAGCCACCCCTTCACCATCCACTCCCATTCCACCTCCAATATTCACCATATCCACCCACACTACCACCACCCAACGAGCCGGGTAGAGGAACAACTAGCCAACCTAAACCGGATGGTGCTAAAGCTGCTAGCTACCGATGAGCAAAGAGCTACACAGCTAAATCAGCTTATGGAGCTAAATACTGCTCAAGCTCACAGATTACATAACTATAAGAACAGAATGCACATTCTGTTTAGAGGATAGATGAGCTAGAGAGAAAGAACAAAAAGATCATGCTCAGGCTGGAAGGATCCAAAGATGAGCCTCTAAAGATCAGGGAAGGTGATGATGATGATGATGATGATGATGATGATGATGATGATGATGATGATGATTCTGGTGAAGATGATGAGGGTGATGATGAAGGACTGAGTGGAAAGAAGAGAGGAGATGATGATGAAGAAGAAGGTGATGCTGTTACATCAGCCTCTTCTCAGGGTCAAGAAAAGCGCACGAAGAGAGCTAAAGATCAAGGAGCATCGTCTTCAGCTCCTCCAGTTGATGAATTGACCGATCAAGATAAAAGTAAAGATTAGATGTTTTGTATTAGAAAACTTTTGTACTTGATTCAAATATTACATTGATGTAATTTATGATTATCTATGTTTATCTATGTTTAAATGTCTTGATTTACTACTAATGACTGATGTGTTAAATGTTTAAATCAAGCAGATAAAACTTCTGAGCAAGATGAATATGATATTGCCCCCCTTCAGCAAATCAAGTCTCAATTTACAATGATTCTTGATTTGCAAGGGATTGTGAAAAGGTCAGTGAGCTAGACTCCTGAAGAAGGAGAAATCATACATGGCCTGACCGATGAGCAACTTGCAGAGATGTTCAGATGAATCCTAACGAGCTCGTCAAAGACGCTCCAAAGGTTGATGTTATGAGTAATGGTGAGCTAAATGATGTTGATGAAATAGAGATAGAGGATGTCACGTCTGATCACTATCCACAGTACACTAACCAAGAGGGAAATGTGATCCACGACTTGGGTGACACTCTCGGTAGTGCTACATTTGAAAAATGGATGAGAGGAGAAAGAAACAAATAAGGATGAAAGCCAAGCCCAAGCCACGGATGCAGATGTTGATATAAAGAAGGCTGAATGGGTAGCTTGTTTTGCTTAAATACGAGCCCAACGCACAGCTCAAAAGCAAAATGCCTACACCAAACTCTATAAGGTCAAGAAACATCTGAAGGTGTCTTGAAAGATTATTGCGTGGGCATATTTTGAGGACTTAAATGTGTATGTTGTAAAAAGGGAGAAGGAAATAGAGTACTTCAAGTATCCTCATGATATGAAGACTCTCCCAGGCTTTGATCTCAATCAACTGGCATGCTTAAATCTGCTGTATGCAGATCCCAGAAAGATGTTTGAGTCTGCTTTGAAAAAAGAATACCACACCAGATGGGTAAACATCAGACCTCAATAACCGAAGAGGTACATCCGTAGGTCTGAAGTGGATCCCATATCTAGAAAGCCTAAGTAGTGTGAAGTGGAGTCCCTCGCGCCACAATCCAAGATTCCCTTACGGGAAATGCCTCAGGACTTCACTCCACACTTCAAATGGTGGTATTATGACTGGAGAACAGGTGAAGCGGTCATAGTTCTAAATAGAGAGGAAAAAATGGAAACTATCCGGGTATTCGACCCAATGTGGCTTACTAACTTATCAGTAGACGATGTCTACACTTTATACAAGTGGCCACTGTTCTATGACGTGCAAGATATTGTACAAGATCTCCAATTCCAGAATGTCATATGGCTCTGCTTTGCATTTGAAATACATGCAGGAGTCACAAGAGAGGAGAAGTAATAGAAATTTGAGGAGCTTATGAAGAATGTCAGACAATAGAGTAAAATAAGTTCAATGGGGGGTTTGTTGATACATATGTACCTAGTTTATGAGCTTAATGTAAATGTCTATTGTAGATACATGTGTCCCTAGTTTCTGAACTTAATGTAAATGTCTTTATTGTCTTACTCATATGTAACTGAACGCGTACTTAATGAAATACAATGTGTGGTTGTGCTTATAATGTTGAATATTTCATTGCTTGGTATGTAATAACGCTTATTGAACTAACTATATAGGTTTGTGGTTGTTTAAATAAATCTAAGTCAAATAATGATTGTGAAACATGTTCAAACATAATCATATGAAGTTCACATGCGATTGGCCGCTAATGGACTATACGCATGAACAACTTCATGCTAATGAACCAGTCGTACGAATGAACCAGGAGACTGGATCAGTCGCATGATTGTAACATGAGATTGACTCGGTCACACGACTGAACACTTAGTCGTGCAAATGGATCAACCGCATGACTCAATCGCACGATTGAATACTCAGTTGTGCGAATGGATCAACCGCATGACTCAATCACACGACTGAACCATGCAAATGGTCCAGCCGCACGATTGAGAAACCTTAACCTATAAATACCACTTAAATCATGGAAAAACTAGACACTTTGAATATTTTGATACCTACACATACCCTAGCTATCCAGAGACCTCTAGCAACCTGTTCCAACTTCATAGATCACAGTAGATCGATTGCTAATCATTCTTAACGTTTAGATTCAATCTTTAATTGATCTTACGTGCGTTCTCACTGATTAGATCGCCAATCAAATAGGATTCTGCACTATTTGATTTGGTATACGCATAATCTATTAGTATTCGTCCAGTACACGATCCTAACAAGTGGTATCAGAGCTTTGGCTCTAGATTTACATGTGATTCAATCGTTTTTTATATAAAAATTGTGTTTTTACACTCAAAAACTCAATCTTTTGTGTCAAATTGGGTTTTAGACGTCTCCTGATCGTAAAGTTTAGGTTTTTCGGCATACAGCAAATAGGGTTAGCAAGAAATTCATGTTTTTGCGTTCAAACACCTTAAACCTACGAAATTTCAAAATCCAGCAGGTTCAGTCGCACGATTGACTCAATCGCACGACTAACATCATTCGCATCCCCCATACGCATGATTGGACTCATTTGTACTCCCATTCGTATGACTGAGAAGTCTATTCGCATTGTTCAACCGCATAAGTTCATTCGCCCGACTGAGTCATCCGCATTAGTTCAGTCGCATGATTGAACCATCCGCATAGTTCAATCGCCCGAATAGCCCAATCGCACACCTTCATTCACTCTAATAGAACAGTTTGGTTTAAAGTTAAAGTTTATAGCAATGGAGGACCAATACTCAGCATTCACAGCAGGGAGAGACTCATGTATTTAGAACTTACTGCTACTGGAGAATGAAGTGGGGAATCATAATAAACCCCCAAATCTAATAACGTTAGATGAATACCCACAATGGAAGCAAAGTTTCGAGATCTACTTAAATGGAGTAGATCCCAATCTGTGGGAATCTGTAGAGATGGGATACAACATGCCTGTAGGAGCTGATGGTGTCAAACTTACACTGGGTGGCATGACTGATGAACAAAAGGTCAAATACAATGCTAAAAAGAAAGTCTATGCTTTGCTTACACAGTCAATTCCGAAGGATATTTTCCATCAATTCTTGGAGTATACTCAAGCAAAGAAACTATGGGATGCATTGGAGAAAAGGTATGACGGAAATGCATCTTTGAAGGCCATAAAGGCTAAGGCTTTAAAGAAGGACTTTGACAACTTCTCCTCGATGGGAAAAGAAAGCCTAGATGATGTTATCGATAGGTTCTACCACTTGATGAGTGAGATGCACACTCATGGAGTATTGACGTCAATGGAGGACAAAGTGTCTAACTTTGTAGATGGGCTGCCAGAGAAATGAGTTTCATTTGTCTCCAACCTCAAACAGAATGATATGCTAATGAAGTTAGATATCAATGACTTCATTCTGAAACTAAAAGAGGAAGATCTGAGAATGAAGTATAGAGAACAAAAGTCTTCCTATGATCAGAACCCAGCCTATACAACGCGACCCCACAAGCCAGCATCTGGAGCACCTCTTCGGACAGCCATTGTATCAAGCTCGTCTGGTCTTCTCAAGCCTCTACTTCAGGGTCAGAAATGTCATGGTCGTCTGGCACCTAATACATTGTACCTGAAGCCAATGCAGCAAAACTAAAGACCGAGAATTTTGGTAATGTGACAGTTGAGGTAGCTAAAGAACACATGGATCTCTTAGCTGCAGTAGTCCACTCCTATGATGGACTAATCGCTGGTAAATTTGGAAACTGCCATCTGGCAGATGAGGACTATGAGCAGTTGATGAGACAGAGCTAGAAAGGATGGACATAATATGGGCCTTAGCTAGTGTTGTTCGGTGAGCTAAGAAGTTTGTCAAGAAGACCGGACAAAATTTGGTTGCAACTAAGGACACTACCTTTGGTTTTGATAAGACCAAGGTAACTTGTTTCAACTGCGGCGAGAAAGGACACTTCAAACGGGAGTGTGTGAAGGGAATGAAGACTGGAAACGGGAATCCTTTCACTTCCTTCAATCGTCAGGATAAACCCACTAGCAGTCCTACTTCATCAAGCAAGGATTCTAAAGCCTTGACTGCTCATGATGATGAAGGACAGGACTAGAGCTTTCGGTTTGTCTCACCGAGAGAATCCAATATTGCTAGTGTAGAGGATATAGATGATGATTCTGCTAGTAAAGGAGATATTGCAGTCGAACTCGTGATGTCAAACACAGAAGAGACTGCACCAGTGGTCAATTACCTGCCTGAAGAGGGAAAACTGCAACAACGTCAGAATCACCAGAACTAGAAACACCAGACTCTGCATTGATGGTTGATTCATCAGAACCCTCACAGGTAAGTACTACTGACCAACTTTTCAATAATCATGCTTGTTCTGATTGTAATAAATTTAGGGAAAGCATTGATTTAAAATTTGGTAGGTTATTAGATCATAATGATAACTTAGTAAAGGACTTGGAACTATGCACTGAAGCTAACAGAGTTCTAAAACAAAATGAGCATAGTTATAAAGAAAAGATAGTCCTTTTGAACAAACAGCTTAGGGAAACAGAAGTAGTAGCCTTTAACCAAGCTAATGACATTAGGTACTATCTTAACACCCTAGAGGACACTAAGAAACAAAGGGCAGTTTTAGAAGTAGAAGTTAATTCCTTAAAGCAAAAACTGCATAGTTGGACAAGTTCATCTCATATTGTCCAAAACTTAGTGAGAGAGAGAGAAACAACGGGGAGGGATCGGGTTATAAAGTGGTTCCACCACCACATGATGTTAAGTCGGTTTTTCGGATCGATAAACATCCGAGCATGTTCTTGACGGAAGGATAAACAACATCAAACCAAAAGTCAAACAATAATACGAACTATAATTGAATGGTTTTATTGAACAAAACCTAACGATTACAAGCTCGTTACAACATAAGAATCAAGACTCTTGGCAAGGGGAAGATCGAGCATGATCTCCCCTCTCATCTGGTAGCCCTAGGCTCCGGGCACACTGTTTCTAAAACCCTTAGAAACCCCCTTGTAAATCCTCTACCTTTCTACACATTGAAACTGGTATATATAGGCCTCGGCCTATATTAGATGCGACTGGGCCCATTCGTGCGATTGGACCATGCGTATGGTTCAATCGTACGACTGGACCATGTGTATGGTTCAATCGTACGACTGGACCATGCGTATGGTTCAATCGTACTACTGGACCATACTTATGGTTCAGTCTTACGAATGTCCCAATCGCATCTCTCAGTCGCACGACTGGTCCATTAGCATGGCTCAGTCATACGACTGAGTCTCACTCGCTTATGCTCCTGCGAATGACCCAGTTTCATGTGTTTACAACATATTAGGTGTAAAACATTAAGCCTAGACTATTCGACAAGCGACGAACACACTATATATGACTATATATGCTCCAACACATGAGATCTTGATGAACGCAAAATGTAAACCAATCAATAATAATCCAATCAAGGATCATGTGGTGTCTACTCCTCTTGTAAGTGATCCAGATTCTACATGTAAATCAAATGAATCTGGTACTAAACAAAAGGAGGCCACTTCAAAGACAAAGATAAAATGCCTTTTGTTAATCTGGAAAAAAGAGTTTGAAAAGGTTAATATAAAGTCTGGGTCAATCAAGTCTAAATCTGAACCTAAAAGGACCTGTAATGTTAACCAATCACGTGCATCTTGTCAAAGTCCAGATAATATAAAAGGAAAAGATGTTAAAACTGTTAAAGCAATTAACTTTGTTAAACCAGAAAAAACATCTAAACAAGAAGAAATAAAACCCAAACAGAGTAAGGTCACATGTGTGTCTCATATATCTCCACAAAAATAGTTAAATCGTAAAGTCGAAAGTAGATCATGCTACAACTGTGGAGAGTATGGACACATTGCGTCTCATTGTCCTTACTATCTAACCCCGAGGAGGAAAGTTGAACTTCCTGAACAAAAACCTAGCTCTTTTAAGAGGAACTCAGTGATGCCACCTAAAAGAGATAGTGAACCTAAAGTTCAACACAATAGCCAGTCGCCTGTTTATCACAAATAGGCCTTACACAAAGCTGGCTTATGGAAGGAAAATCAACCTCATTGTCTGATAATGAGAACATGAAGACATTTGAGCTTCCCTCACCGTCAAACGGTCAATGGGTTACATTTATGATGTGTGATGCCTCTGGGAAACCCAAGCCAGTGAAGGCTTGGGTCCCTAACCTGAACTAATGTTTTCAATTGAATGTGCAGGGTGTTCACTATAGTGCTGAAACCAACACGTGGATTATAGATAGTGGAGCATCCAGGCACATGACAGGGAACAGGGCTCTCTTATCAAATGTCAAACAAATAAAAGGAGGTCATGTTTTGTTTGCTGGAAACAAAGGGGGGTACCTCACAGCTCAAGGGGAAGTAGGTAATCAGAAAGTGAAGTTTGACAAGGTAAACTATGTTCAACAACTTCAAAATAACTTGCTTTCTGTTTCTCAAATCTATGATAAAGGTTTTAAGGTAGTATTTGACAACAAGAAGTGCTATGTCCTAACAAAGGACTATGTCATCCCGGAGGATCAAGGCTTAATGTCTGCCTCAAGATAAAAGGACCTTTATGTCTTGGATCTATTAAAGGCCTCCACTACGGATCATGAAGTTCAATGCTTCTTGTCAAAAGCTACTGAGAGGGATTCCATCTCCTGGCATAGGAGAATGCGACACATTAATCCATGGAAGATGAATCACTTGATCTAGAATGATCTAGTGAGAGGAGTTAACGTCAAAAACTTCCAACTTCCAGATCTTTGTGTTGCGTGCAAGAAGGGCAAACATACGAAGAAGTCTCATAAGGAAAAGAAAGCTCATTTTATCGAACTTCCTCTTGAACGTCTTCACATGGATCTGTTGGTCCAGTCAGTACAAGAAGCATCCCAGGCAACTTGTACTGCTATGTAATTACTGATGACTACTCAAGATTCTCTTGGGTGATATTTTTGAAATCCAAATCAGAAACATTTGAGTCATTCAAGGAATTAGTAACTATTATGGTGTCCCTATACAAGTTGAAGGTACGACAAGTACGCTTAGACAATGGAACCGAGTTCAAGAATCAATGGATGGAGGCTTACTACAAGGAAAAGGGAATTGTACATCAGTTCACTTCTGCCTACACTCCTCACATGAACAGCGTTGCTGAAAGGAAGAATCGCAGCTTGTTAGAGACAGTACGGACGATGCTAGCAGACTCGAAACTACCTATCCAATTTTGGAATGAAGCAGTTACAAATGCATGTTATACGCTAAATCGGGGTCTGGTAGTTAAACGCCACGGAAAGACGTGTTACGAGTTATTACAATGACGTAAACCCAATCTAGAGTATCTCGAGCCGTTTGGCGCTCCGTGCACCCTACTGAAGAAGACTCAGGAGGGAAAATTCTGCGAGAAGGCTGATGAAGGTATCTTTCTAGGATACAACATACCGAACAAGAGAGTTTACAACTCAATGGGTCAAGTAGAAGTGTGGTGTAATGTTGATGTTCAGAGATACACCACACCATCTGCTGGAAAAGGACCCACCTTCTTTTTCGACTATGATGGATTCTTCAAGTCCTTCAACATACCACTCTCCACTTCTGATGATGAGTTAGCCACAAAGATGATGTATGTTGTCTTGAACACACCTTCACCAGATTCAACATCATCCGGTTCACAAGGTCAGTCATCTCACAACTCAGGGGGAGTCCTTGAAGATAGTGACTCTTCCTCTAATGAAGAAGCTGTGAAGACTGATCAGAACAACCAGGAGGAACAGGTTCCTACTACTGCAAGTCCACAAGCATCTGACATTGATGCCTCTGAGTCTTTGGAACCTCAGACTCCTACTGTCTCAAATACTGAACCAAATGTTCATAATCTTGATTCTGAGGTAGTTATTCCAACCACTCCTGGATCACGCCTAAATGTATATTATCATTTGGATAATGCAATTGGGGATGTGAGATCAGGGGTTTAGACCAGAAATCAGCTGTACTCAGCTGATTATGCCACGGTGATGGAAAAGGGATACCTTCATGACGGTGCATATTGTTGCTTTGTGTCTTAGTTTGAGCCAAAGTATGTTAGTGAAGCCCTGAATGATGAGGCATGGGTGAGTGCCATGCAAGAACTTCTTCAGTTCAAGAAGTTAGGAGTATGGACTATGGTGGATAGACCTAAAGGTGCTAAGGTCATTGGCACCAAATGGGTCTTGAAATGCAAGAAAGATGATCAAGGTGTGATCATCAGAAACAAGGCTCGACTTGTTGTTCAAGGATTTTGACAAGTCGAGGGCATAGACTACAATGAAGTGTTTACACCTGTGGAAAGAATGGAAGCAATCCGTATCTTCCTTTCCTATGCATCATATATGAAGATTAAGTTTATCACATGATGTGCAGAGTGCATTCCTTCATGGTGAAATCCAAGAGACAGTGTACGTCAGTCAACCCGAGGGTTTTGAGGATCCAATCATTAAGATATAGTTTACAAACTTGACAAGGCTTTATATGGGCTTCATCAAGCTCCTAGGTCCTGGTATGAGAAACTCTCGACTCACCTTGTGAAACACGGTTTTCAAAGAGGTGTCATTACTGTACATTGTTCATAAAAGAAAGGATGGAGATTTACTGCTTGTCCAAATTTATGTAGATGACATAATCTTCGTTCAAAGAACGAAGATCTATGTAAAGAGTTTGAAGCAGTAATGAAGGCTGAGTTTGAAATGAGTGCCATGGGAGAGATGAAATTCTTTCTTGGGTTACAGGTGGATCAGACACCAAAAGGGATTTTCCTATATCAGACCAAGTATGTAGGTGATATTCTCAGTCGGTTCGACATGGAGAATGCTTCCGCAGCTGGACTCCACTTGCTACAAACCATGATGTAGCACCCGACGAGAATGGTAATCTGTCGATGCCACCATGTACCGAGGAATGATTGGATCTCTCATGTATCTCACTACATCAAGACCTGATATCATGTATGCGACGTGTTTATGTTCAAGATATCAGGCAATGCCAAAAGTTAACCATTCGATAGGGGTCAAAAGGATCTTCCGTTACCTGAAGGGTACTCCTACACTAGGGTTGTGGTATCCTCATGACGATGACTTCGAGCTAACAACGTATAGTGACTTGGATTACGGTGGCTGCAAGATGAACTACAAGTCTACATTAACAGGATATCAATTCTTTGGGAGAAGATTAGTGACCTGGCAGTGTAAGAAGCAGACCTCGGTTGCTTTGTCAACCTGTGAAGCTGAATACGTTGTTGCTGCAAGTTGTTGTTCACAAATAATATGGATTCAACAGCAAATGCGGGACTATGGTTTGAATTTCTCTTCTACTCCTATTTTTGTTGATAACTCCGCTGCAATTGCAGTAACTAAAAATCCGGTCCAACATCCTAAGACCAAACACATCGGCATAAAATATCACTTTATACGTGATTGCTTTGTAAATAACCTAATCGATGTGATTAAAATAAATACTGATTTTCAACGCGCTAACCTCTATACAAAGGCTTTTGATAAACCACATTTTCTATATTTGTTAGAGGTCAACGGCGTTAAAAAGAAAAGTGATGTAATTCCTGAAGATGACCGTGTGTAGTCCGATGCGTATAGTAAGTTTTTCTTTTAATTTTAATTTTTATTTATTTATCTATTTTATTTTAAGTATTTCATTAAGTTGTGTTATGGTGTCACCTATTAAAATCCTAAAAAGTGTAAATCGGTTACGATTTTAGAATTTTAGGGGGAGAATAGGTCATTAGTAACATTAACAAAAAAACGAGGGAGGAGGAAGACTAGCTGATAGAAACTAAATCGTATCTGTGATACCGATTCAAGACTTTGGAAATGAAAGTACACAGGAACAAACCACTTGGGACTTCAAAAGTTTAAATGGAATAAGATGCGAAATTCAAAGTATAAGTCTGTAAAGTCTGAGCAATATAAAAGGAAAATGATAGTAAAACTAGCTACTACTAAGGTAACACAAAGAAAGTAGACCTAGAGGTTGCTAGACCACAGATGATATGTCGGTAAATTCAACACAATAGGTGGTTAGACCTTATTGGTGATCTCAAGAACAAACTAAGTTGTTCAACAATCTGTGGGTTATCATCTTATCCCTGGTTAACACAATCAACAAAATTCCAATAAGGGTGATGAGCAGAATAAACGCCACAAATGTGAGCGTAAGACCAAAATATGAGCAAAAGCACATGAAAAAAGCAAAAGCAATCAAACTAATAACTTATGTTGTTGTGATATCTGTGCAAAAAGATTAAAATTGCTCAAACAAGAAGATAGGTTATGTGCCTCTCTGTTGTGCGGTGGCACTGACCTGAGGATAAGCATAACCTATATATTCTAGAATTCATTGTTGTTTTCCACCTCTCTGCTGTGCGGTGGCACTGACCTGAGGCTTGGCTTCTCTTTGAAAGTTCTAAGAATAGTTTCTTCTTGAAAACTACCCTGAGATCGCTCAAAAATCTCCTGAGCAATGTTGATTACCATATAAGTGTGGGATCCACAAATGCTTGCTGAAATAATCAAACCTTAAACTATCACCAATCTGTGTCAAAAGTCTGTGTATGGATTTAAGAGGACCAGTATACTGACAATCATCGTGGCTACAATTCTTGAAAGTCCAAATCAATATGGGGATCAATAGTACTAGTATGATTTCCTAAACTTGCTAACGACTCTAGATGAAAAACAGAATTAAGCATCAAAAGGTGTTGATAACATGTCCCAAATGATTTGACTTGCTTGTATGATTCCAACTTGAATGGTCCATTTATGGTCAAAATGAATTGAAGCTGCCTTTTTCTGAACCGAATCCATTAGATTTCTATCTTAGATTTACACCATACACAAAATGTCAAAAACAAGTTTTAGTTTTGTTTTCAGTTTAAGTCTTTTATTTTGTTTAAATTCCGTCAATTCAGTTTGTTAGATATCGGACTACGCCATGGAATTCAATAGGGGATTTAATCACCTAAAAGGGTCACATCTGAGGTGACCGCACGTGTTTTAAAATGTTAAATCAGTCACATCTGAGGTGACAACTTGTTTAAAAGGATCACGACTGAGGTGATCAAAAGTTTTTCAAGTTAAAATGATCATGCCTGAATGATCAAATGCTCATAACGTTTAATCAAAAGTTAAGAGGGATTAAGTGTGGAATGGTCATAAAGTCAAAATCATGAGTATGATCCAATCGCACGACTAGACCATGAGTATGGACCAACCGTGCGAATGGACCATACTCATGCACTAAACAGACGATGCACATGAGTATGAACCATTCACCCGAATGGCACATCAGAATGAGCCAGTCGACCGAATGGAGCTATGCGAATGAGTCAGTCGCCCGACTGAAATCCACTCGACCGACTGAATATGATCGACTGCACCAATCGCACGACTGAGTTCCAATTGCCCAACTGAACAGAGCGAATGGGTCCATTCGCCCCATTGAAATCAGATTCAGTATAAATAGGGCCATAGTCGATCGCATTCAACTCATCACCCCCAATCTCCGTAATATCGCACACCTTACCGTTACTCTGCCCAAATTTCATCAGACCAAAATTTCCAACTTCTTTTGATATTCTGACGATTATGAGTTGTTATATAGGTACAATGTGATTCTATCTCACCGAAATCTGTTGGAATAGTGCCCTAATTTATGAATTTCGACCGTTACTAGACCCAAACCTGTAAATGGACTAATAACCTAACTAAACCGAGTAAAATGTTGAAATAAAAGGCATTAGGTTATTAGTATAGTGATTGCAAGTCTATTAAACCATTACACGATGTCTAAGGTCAAGATTTGAGTCAAATTTGAATTTCAGTCAAATTTGAATTTCAATTGGCTGAATGGATAATGCGATTGAGCTCAGTTGGCCGACTGAAACAATCGCTGGCTCAGTCAACCGACTGAACTCAGTTGCTTGCTCAGTCACCCGACTGAATCCAGTCACATGCCAGGTCAACCGACTGAACTCAGTCGCATGGTTCAATCGCATGATTGAACCAGACTGAATTCAACCAAGTTAATTAGAATTGATTTTTCATATGTCGTGATCTAACATCTATGTGCTTTGTATTACAGATCTATGGCTGACATGTGGTCCATCAACCCTAAGCACAACATATGTGCTCATTTAGATGCCACCACTCGGAATGGCGCCGAGTTTGCGGGGATTATCGCATTCCTTAAGCGATCCGGGATCTACAGGGCTATATCCACACCATATACTTCCTACAGGTCTATTCAGCAAGCCTTCTGGGAGGGGGCATTGGTTGACCGTACACGCGAGCCTTACAGCATCAGGAGTTTTATTTTTGGTATGGACGTAGAGATTACAGCTGAGGATATCCAACGGTACTTGGTTTGGGTGACGATGCAGACCACCCTACCAGACTTCACCCGCTGACTATGAGAGGGTGCTTCTTAAGGATGACGTACGCTGGGGATATCAATGCAGGGGTGCTCAACAAGAGCAACCTGTGTCCCCAGTACAAGTACTTAGCACATGTCATCCTTAAGTGCTTGGCTTCACGAAGGGGTGGGTTTGATGATCTTTCAGACCAGATTCAAAATGCCTACGTGGCATGCTTCTGAACCACCCTTTCAGCTTCTCGAGCATGATATTCTCTTACTTGATAGAGAATCTGGAGGCTAAGGGCAAAGAGGGTTTATGCATGTACCCTAGGTTTCTTCAGATGATCTTTGATGAGAAGCTACCCACATTGCCTAAGGAGAGCCAAGATGCAGTGGCGTTGGAGATTATGGATGACACCACACTGGATCGTATGAAGGTTTATCGGGGAAAGCAGGTCAAACCCCCGGTGAAGAGACTCATCGGCCATCTGGCCAAGGTTGATTACGTGGTGCCAGGAAGGCGTAAATGGTGCCACGCAGACAGTGATTCGGATGTTGAGCAACTTGAGCTCCCTGAAGATGATTCCGACGATGATGACAGCGGTGATGATGGAGATGTAGGGCCCACTCAATTGAGGGCCCCCACTACTGATATAGCATCTCCAGCATCTACCCAAGGTGGGATAGAGACAGCAGGTTCCATCAGGACTTCCAACATGATGAGGAGGAGGAGGATGAAGAGCCATTGACTCGAACGGTGGCAACAAGGTGGTTGCCATCGAGCGAGGGATTAGGACGGCTGGTGAGCACCTAGGAGGGTCTGGGGAGACTATGACCGATCCAACCTACACCCCAGATTAGCTCGACGTCCCAGGGGGAGCATCCACCTCGAGGGGTTCGAGGAAGAAACGGATGGCTCAGCCCCACGGATGAAGAAGAAGAAGAGGAGGATGACATTTATCAGAACCACCACTACTACCACCATTACCACCACTCCACGTACCACCACTACCACCATTCCACCCACCACCATATCTACCACCTCACACACCTCTACCACACCCACTCCACATTTACCCCTACACAAACCACCTCCACTACAGCTCATCCACCACCATCTTTATCTATACCACCCCCAATCTTCACCACTACACCACCACCACCACTAGCCACCAAGCAGGACTATCATCTTACTCTCCTTTCCATCTGGATCATCTCTACCTCCCAGTGGGGTAGAGGAACAGCTCTCAGCACTGAACCGTATGGTGCTGAAGCTGTTGGCAACCGATGACGAGAAGACTGCCTAGATTCGTAAGCTAGTAGAGCATACTGCTGCACAATCTCAGCAGATGTCTCAGCAGGCACAGTTGATACAGCAGATGGCTACTCAGAGCAGAGATGTCCTAACTCCAAGAGCAACATGTCCATTCCAGCAAAACGGATAGAGGAGTTAGAGGCGACCAACAAGACCATCATGCTGAGCTCAAATGATCAAAGGATGAGCCACTAAAGATTAGAGAAGGAGATGGAGATGATGGTGATGATGATGACAGTGATGATGATGATGATGGTGATGATCAAGGGGATGATACCGATGCTGGTGATGATGTTGTTGATGATGATGAAGGAGATGATGATAGTTCTGCTGCGGGTGCCACATCTGCAAGTGAAAGGAGGACCAAGAAAGCTCAAGACCAAGGTGCCTCCACATCAGTCCATTAGCAGAGGAGCACATGATACAAGACAAGAGTAATGCTTAGTTGTTTATGTTATTTAAAATCGTGTGTAATTGAATATTGTATCAAACTAATGTATATAATGTTTATATTTTGATTATTGATGTTTAACCCTTTGATTGTTGACTAATGGTTGTTGTGTTCCATGTATTAAATCAAGTAGATCCAAATTTTCAAGAAGATGAATATGATGTTGCTCCCCTCCAACAGATCATGACTCAGCTCACGATGATCTTGATCTGCAGGGAATAGTCAGGAGATCAGTGAATTACACTCCTGAAGAAGGAGAGATAATTCATGATCTCACAACGAGCAACTTGCTGAAATGTTCCACTCAATCCTAATGAGATCGTGAAAGATGCTCCAACAGTCCATGTGGAAAGTGACGACGAGCTCAACGATGTTAATGAGATCAAGATTGAAGATGTCACGGACCAACATTATCCAGAGTACACTGACAATGAGGGTAATGTCGTTCCCAATCTGGGCGACAATCTTGTAAGTGAAACTTTTGAGACTCTAGTAAAATGGAACAAGAGTCTGACAAGAAAGAAGATAAGGCCCAAGCCTTGGAAGCTAAAGTCAATATCAGAAAGGCTGAGTGGGCTGCATGCTTTGAAGAAATAAGAGCCCAATGCAATGCTTCAACGTCAACTGTCTACACCAAGTTGTACAAAGTGAAGAAACATCACAAGGTGTCGGGCAAAATCATAGCATGGGCGTATTTTGAAGATCTTAATGTTTATGCAGTTAAACGTGAGAAAGAGATTGAGTACTTCAGGTTCCCACATGACCTGAAGACTATTGCCAGATTTGAGCTTAACCAGTTAGCAAAGTTGAAATTGCTATACGCTGATCCACATAAAATGTCAGGCTGGTTTGAAGCAGCTCTAAAGAGAGAGTACCACACCAGATAGGTCAACTTCAAACCTCAACAACCAACGAGGTAGATCAAATGGTCTGAGGTAGATGCCATAATTGGAAAACCAAAAGTAGTGCTGAAGTGGAGTCCTTCGCGCACAATGTCTAAGAACCCTCTACGGGAAACGCCACAGGACTTCACTCCACACTTCAAATGGTGGTACTATGATTGGAGAACAGGAGAGGCAGTCAGAGTATTGAGCAAGAATGGTATAATGGAAACCATTTGGGTGTTTGACCTAATGTGGCTTACGAACTTGTCTGCTGATGATGTCTATACATTATACAAGTGGCCACTATTCTATGACTCTTAAGATATTGTACAAGCTCTACAATTTCAGAACATGATACAACTCTGTTTTGCTTTTGAGATACATGCATGAGTCACAAGAGAAGAGAAGTACAAGAAGTTTGAGGAACTTATGAAGGATGTAAGACATTAGATGAAACTAGGTCCAAGGGGGAGTTTGTAGATACATGTGTCCCTAGTTTCTGAACTTAATGTAAAATGTCTTTATTGTCTTACTCATATGTATTGAATGGGTACTTAATGAAATACAATGTGTGGTTGTGCTTATAATGTTGAATATTTCATTGCTTGGTATGTAATAACGCTTATGAACTAACTATATAGGTTTGTGGTTGTTTGAATAAATCTAAGTCAAATAATGATTGTGAAACATGTTCAAACATAATCATATGAAGTTCACATGCGATTGGCCCAAGCTAATGGACTATACGCATGAACAAATAATGCTAATGAATCAATCGTACGAATGAACCAGGAGACTGGATTAGTCGCATGATTGTAACATGAGATTGACTCAATCACACGACTGAACACTCAGTCGTGCGAATGGATCAACCGCATGACTCTATCGCACGACTAAACCATGCAAATGGTCCAGTCGCACGATTGAGAAACCCTAACCTATAAATACCACTTAAATCATGGAAAAACTAGACACTTTGAATATTTTGATACCTACACATACCCTAGCCGTCTAGAGACCTCTAGCAACTTGTTCCAACTTCATAGATCGCAGTAGATCGATCGCTAATCGTTCTTAACATTTAGATTCAATCTTTAATTGATTCTATGTGCGTTCTCACTGATTGGATCGCCAATCAAATAGGATTCTGCACTATTTGATTCGGTATACGCGTAAATCTGTTAGTATTCGTCCAGTACACGATCCTAACATCTGTCATGTCTTACACATATGTAATGAATAAGTTGAATGAAATATAATATGTGGTTGATGCTTATAATGTTTAATATTTCATAGTTTTATTGTGTGTTAAATTAAGTGAACTTACTATATAGGTTTGAGGTTGTTGTGCATAGTTCTTAGTCAATAATGATTGAAAAATGTGTTCAAACTTAGTCGTATGAGTTTTCATACGAATGGACCATGCTAATGAACCATATGCATGAATACCTCATGATAATGGACCAGTCGCACGACTGAACCAGGAGACTAGATCAATCGCATGATTGAGACATAAGATTGACTCAGTCACACGACTGAACCTTCAGTCGTACGTATGGATCAATCGCATGATTCAGTCGTACAATGAACCATGCTAATAACCTAGCCATCCAGAGCATCGAGAAAGACTGTTCCAAGTTCATAGTTCGCATCTGATCTTTTTCTACTCGTTCTTAACGTTTCTTTAATCGTTAGATTGATCGGGATTGCGTTCTCACTGATTGGATCACCAATCAAATAGGATTCCACACTATTTGATCTGATTTCACACATTATCAGTTAGTACTTCGTTCGTACACAGTCCTAACACTAACTTGCTGTGGGTTCTCATCTTATCCCTGGTTAACACAATCAACGCATTTCCTATAAGGGGTGACGAGGAAAATAAACTCCACAAATGTGTGTGGATGACTATAAATATGAGCAAAGCACATGAAAATAGTGCTAAAAGCAATCAGGCTAATGACTAATGTTATTGGTGTGTTGTGTGCAAAAGAAAAATAAATGCTCTAACAAGAAGATAGGTTGTGTGCCTCTCTACTGTGCGGTGGCACCAACCTGAGGATAAGCATAACCTAAATATTCTAGAATTCATTTTTGTTTGCGCCTCTTTGCTAGGCCATGGCACAGACTAGAGGCTTGGCATCTCTTTGAAAGCTCTTAGAATAGTTTCTTATTGTCCAATACCCGTAGACCGCTCAAAAATCTCCCGAGGAATGTTGATTACCATATAAGTGTGGGATCCACAAATGCTTGTTGAAATAATGTAACCTAATACATCACCAATGTGAGTCAAAAATCTGTGTATGGATTTAAGTGGACAAGTATACTGATAATCATTGTGGCTGCAATTCTTGATAGTCAAAGTCATTGTGTGCATCTTATAGCTCTAGTATGATTTCTTGAAAGTGCTATTGACTCTTAGACAAAACAAGAATCTAGCATAAAAGTGCATATTAAAAAGGTCCCAAATGATTATGATTTACCTGTATGATTCAAAAATGAATCTTTCTAGAAATGATAAAATTATCTTGAAGCTGTTCTGCTCAAACCCAAAACAGAAAAAACATGTCTTGTTTTTTATTTTAAATTTCAAAGTTGTTTTCAATTTTCTAGTGTTTTGTAGTGTAGACGTCGAACTATTCAACTAGACGAATTCTGGGAATCACTCACTAAAAGGAGTCACGTCTGAGGTGACCAATCGGTGTTTAAATTAAAAGGATCACGTCTGAGGTGATCAATCGGTTCCAAACTAAAAGGATCACGTCTGAGGTGATCAAATGGTGTTAATGAAAGGATCACGTTTGAGGTGATCAAATGGAGTTAAAAGGTCATAATGTTATATCAAAGGTTAAAATTTTAAGTGTTTGAAAGTGTATGAGGTCAAACTCATAAGTATGAGCCAATCGTACGATTGAATCATAAGGATGAGCCAATCGCACGGTTGAACCATAGTATGAGCCAGTCACACGATTGGACCATGAGTATGGGACAACCAAGCGATTGGATACAAGACTGAACTAGTCAAACGAATAGATGAAGGATGTAGATACATATGTACCTAGTTTATGAGCTTGATGTAAAATGTCCTTCATGTCTTACATATATGTAATAGAGTGGGTTTGAATGAAATACAATGTGTGGTTTATGCTTATAATGTTTAATATTTCATTGATTATTGTGTGTTAAGCATATTGAACTGACTACATAAGTTTGTGGTTGTTTACATAGTTCTTAGTCAATAATGATTGAGAAATGGGCTTAAACTTAATCGTGTGAAGTTCTCATGCGAATGGACCATGCTAATGGACCATGCGCATGAATACTTCATGCTAATGAACTAGTCACATGACTGAACCAGGAGACTGGATCAGTCGCACGACTGTAACATGAGATTGACTCAGTCGCATGACTGAATCTTCAGTCGTGCGGATGGATCAACTGCATGCTGCAATCACACGATTGAACCATGCAAAGGATTAGTCGCACGAATGGAAAACCCTAACCTATAAATACTACTTAATTCCTGGAAAAACAAAATAATTCGAATACCTACGCACTAAATCGTACCCTAGCCGTACAAAGACCATAGAACACCTGTTCCAAGTTCATAGATCGCAGTAAATCATCCTACTATCATTCTCAACATTTAGTTTCATTCTTGGATTGATTTTACTCGCGTTCTCACTAATTGGATCACCAATCAAATAGGATTCTGCACTATTTGAGTTGGTATACACGTAAATCAGTTAGTACTCCGTCCGTGCACGGTCCTAACAAGTGGTATTAGAGCCTTGGCTCTTGATTTATGTGTGATTCAATCGATTTTGATATAAAAATCGTGTTTTTCACTCAAAAATGCAATCTTTTTGTGTCGAACAGTGTCTTAGACGTCTCTAGGTCAAAAAGTTAACGTTTTCCAGCATACGGCAATTACGGTTCGTGAGAAATTCGTGTTTTTGCATCAAAATACCTTAAACCTTCAAATTCTCAAATTTAGTAGCTTCAGTCGCACGATGACTCAATCGCACAACTGAATCCATCCGCATCCCTCATACGCACGATTGGACTCAGTAGTTCATCCATTCGTACGACTGAACTGCCTATTCGCAGTTTTCATCCGCACCTGCTCATTCAGACGATTGAGCCATCCGTACTTGTTCATTCGCACGTCTGGGCTAACCGCATTGTTCAATCGCATGAAGTTTTCAAGCATTCCTTCAGTCGCGCAAGTAAAACAGTTTGCTCTAAAGTTCAAAGTCGATAGTAATGGAGGATCAATATTCAGCGTTCACCACAGGGAGGGATTCAAGGATCCAGAATCTATTTCGTCTGGAAAATGAAGTAGGGAATCATAACAAACCCCTAAGCTCATAACATTAGGTGATTACCCACAATAGAAGCAAAGATTCGAGATCTACTTAAATGGAATAGATCCCAATCTGTGGGAGTCGATAGAGACAGGGTATAGCATGCATGTAGGTGCAGATGGAGTCAAACTTACCTTAGGTGGCATGACTGATGGCCAAAAGGTAAAGTACAATACTGAGAAGAAAGTATATGCATTGCTAACTCAGTCAATTTCTAAGGACATCTTCCATCAATTTTCTGAGAACAAGCAAACAAAGAAGCTGTGGGATGCATTGGAAAAACGGTATGATGGGAATGCGTCATTAAAAGCTCTAAAGGATAAAGCATTGAAGAAGAGTTCGACAACTTCTCGTCAATGGGTAAGGAGAGCTTGGATGACGTCATCGATCGGTTCTACCACTTGATGAGTGAGCTGCACACTCATGGAGTTACAACGTCTATGGAAGACAAGGTGTCAAACTTTGCAGATGGGTTTCTTTGTATCCAATCTCAGAAAGAATGATATGCTGGCGAAGTTAGATATCAACGATTTCATTCTGAAGCTGAGAGAGGAAGAGTTGAGGATGAGAGTACAGGGCCTAAAAGTCTTCATATGATCAGAATCCGTCACTGTACAACTCAACTCACATGCCAAACATCTGGAGCACCACTTTAAATGGCATTTGTGTCGAGTTCAGCTGCTCCTCTCAAGCTACTACTTCAGGATCTGACACGTCAGGGTCGTCTTGTACCCAATACGTAGCACCTGAAGCCAATGCTACAAAACTGAAGACCGAGAATCTCGAGAATGTGACAGTAGAGGTAACTAAGGAGCATATGGATCTCTTAGCAATAGTCGTTCACTCCTATGATGAATAGTTGCTGGGAAAATTAGGAACTGCCATCTGGCAGATGAGGACTATGAGCAGGTAGACAAGACAGAGCTGGAGAGAATGGACATCATGTGGGCCTTAGCAAGTGCTATCCAGAGAGCTAAGAAGTTTTTCAAGAAGACCAGATAGAACTTGATTGCCACTAAGGACACAACTTTTGGTTTTGACAAGACCAAAGTTACCTGCTTCAACTGTGGGGAAAAGGGGCACTTCAAACGTGAATGTGTGAAGCCCAAGAAGACAGGAAATGGGAATCCATTCTCATCTTTCAATCGTCAGGATAAACCACAAGTAGTCCTGCATCATCCAGCAAGGATCCTAAAGCCTTGACGACTCATGATGACAAAGGGCAAGATTGGAGCTTTCGGTTTGTTTCTCCGAGAGAATCCAACATTGCAAGCGTGGAGGATTTGGATAACGATTCTGCAAGCGAAGGAGATATAGCAGTTGAGCTCGCGATGTCCAATAATGAAGAAACTGCAAATGTAGTAATTCACCTGAATGATGAAGGCCAAACCTCAACATGTTCAGAATCATCTACACCAGAAAAGTCAGACTCTGCGATGATGGCTGATTCAACAGAACCTTCTTAGGTAAGTTCCACTAACCAACTTTTCAATAATCATGCTTGTTCTGATTGTAATAAATTTAGGGAAAGCATAGATTTGAAATTTGCTAGGTTATTAGATCACAATGATAGCCTAGTAAAGGACTTGCAACTGTGCCATGAAGCAAATCGTATTTTAAAATTAAATAAGCACAGTTACAAAGAGAAAATAGAACTGTTAAATAAACAACTTAGGGAAACTGAAGTTGTGGCCTTTAACCAAGCCAATGACATTAAGTTCTATCTAAACTCCCTAGAAGAAGCTAAGAAACAAGAAGCAGTTTTGAAAGTCAAAGTAAATTCATTAAAACAAAAACTGCATAGTTGGACTAGTTCTTCTCACATAGTTCAGTATTAGTGAGAGAATGTAACAATGGGGAGGGTTTGGGTTACAAAGTGGTACCACCACCACATGAAACCTTGTTGAATACTAAAATCAAACCAATTAATAACAACCCAATCAAGGATCATGTGGTGTCCACTCCTCTTGTAAGCGATCCAGATTTCACAAGTAATCCATTGAATCTGTCACTAAACAAAAGGAGACCACTTTAAAGGCAAAAGGTAAAATGCCTAATGTAATCTGGATGAACAAATTGAGAAGTTTAAGGTAAATTCCGGTTCAAACATGTCTAATTCTAACCCTAAAAAGACCAAACAAGTTAACCAAACACGTGCGTCATGTATAAGTCCAGATAAACAAAAGAGTAAAGATGTTAAGAAGGTTCAAACAATTAATTTTGTTAAACAAGATAAAACATCTAAACAAGAAGTGTCAAAAATCAACAAAGTCAAAGTCACACGAGTGTCACACACTTCTCCACAGAAACAGCCATACCAGCATGTTGAAAGTAGATCTTGCGACAACTATGGAAAGTATGGACACATCGCGTCTAACTGTCCTTACTATCAGACACCTAGGAAGAAAGTTGAACTTCATGATCCTAAACCAGTTCTTCGAAAAGGAGCTCAATGACTCCACCTAGAAGAGTTAGTGAACATAAAGTTCAAATCATAAGCCAATTGGTTGTTTATCACAAACAGGCCTTACACAAAACTGGCTTATGGAAAGAAAAGCCTAGTTCAATGTCTAGTAATGAGAACAAGAAGACGAATGATCTTCCCTCACCCTCTGATGTAAAATGGGTGGAATTTATGATGTGTGATGCCTCTAGGATACCCAAGCCGGTTAAGGTTTGGTCCCTAACCTTAACTAATGTTTTCAATTGAATGTGCAAGGTGTTCGCTATAGTGCTGAAACAACACTTGGATTGTAGATAGCGGAGCATCCAGGCACATGACTGGGAACTGGGCACTCTGTCAAACATCAAACAAATAAAAGGACGTCATGTTTCATTTTTGGGAAACAAAGGAGGGTATATCACAGCTCAAGGGGAAGTGGGGAATCAGAAAGTGAAGTTTGACAAGGTAAACTATGTTCAACAACTTCAATATAATTTGCTTTCTGTCTCTCAAATCTGTGACAAAGGTTTAAAGTAGTATTCAACAACAAGAAATGCTATGTTCTGAAAAAAGGACTACGTGATCCCGGAGGACCAAGTCTTAATGTCGGCTTCAAGATATAACGACCTTTATGTCTTGGATCTCTCAAAGGCCTCCACTATGGATCATCGAGTTCAGTGCTTTCTGTCCAAGGCTACTGAGAAAGATTCGATCTCCTGGCATAGGAGAATGGGGCACATCAATCCACGGAAGATGAACCACTTGATCCAGAATGATCTAGTGCGAGGAGTAATCGTCAAAAACTTCCAACTACCGGATTTTGTGTCGCCTGCAAGAAAGGAAAACAGACTAAGAAGTCTCATAAGGCAAAGAAAGTTCATTCCACAGAACTACCTCTTAAGCTTCTTCACATGGATCTGTTTGGTCCAGTCAGTAC
This sequence comes from Flaveria trinervia, assembly GCA_025506515.1. Taxonomy (NCBI): domain Eukaryota; kingdom Viridiplantae; phylum Streptophyta; class Magnoliopsida; order Asterales; family Asteraceae; genus Flaveria; species Flaveria trinervia. Next base: position 40,424 of record JACCIX010000030.1, on the reverse strand, counting down.
AAGGAGCATCGCAGGAGACTTGTACTGTTATGTAGTTACAGATGACTACTCAAGGTTCTCTTGGGTAATGTTTCTAAAACCTAAATCTGAGACATTTGAGTCATTCAAAGAGTTAGTAACTACTTTAGAGCCTCTCTATAAGTTGAAGGTAAGACAAGTACGCTCAGACAATGGTACCGAGTTCAAGAATCAGTGGATGGAGGCTTTTGCAAAGAAAAGGGAATTGTATACTAATTCACTTTTGCCTACACCCCATAAATGAATGGAGTTGCTGAGAGAAAGAATCGCAGCTTGATAGAGACAGCAAGGACAATGCTAGCAGACTCGAAACTGCCCATCCAATTTTGGAATGAGGCAGTTGCCAATGCATGTTACACTTTAAATCGAGTCCCAGTGGTAAAACATCATGGTAAGACATGTTACGATCTACTTCAATGACGTAAGCCAAATCTAGAGTACCTCGAACCATTTGGCGCACCTTGCACCCTTTTGAAGAAAACTCAGGAAGGCAAGTTTAGTGAGAAGGCTGAAGAAGGAATCTTTCTAAGATACAACATACCGAATAAGAGAGTTTAAAATAACTCAACAGGTCAAGTAGAAGTGTGGTGTAACGTGGACGTTGAAAGATACACCACCCCTCCAGTTGGAAAAGGACCTGCATTCTTTTTCAATTATGATGGATTCTTTAAGTCCTTCAACATCCCTCTCTCCACTTCTGAAGACGAGTTAGCTACCAAGATGATGTATGAGGTTTTAAACACACCGCCAGTAGACTCAACAACATCCGGATCTCAAGATCAGTCTTCTAGTAACTCAGGGGGAGCACTAGAGTTAAGTGATTCCTCTTCTGATCATGAAAAAGTGGAAAATGCTCAATTGGATCAGGAGGAACAGGTTCCAACTACTACAAGTATGCACGCATAAGAAGTTGATGCCTCTGACACTTTAGAACCCCATACTCCCACTGCCTCAGATACAGAACATGTGGTTAACAATCTGGATAATGAGGTAGTTGTACCCACTACTCCTGGATCTCGTCTAAATGTTTATCATCCTCTAGACAATGTCATAGGGGATGTACAATCAGGAATACAGACAAGAAATCAGCTATATTCAGCTTATTATGCCTCAGTTACGGAAGAAGGCTACCTTCATGATGGTGCTTATCGATGTTTTGTGTCTCAATTTGAGCCAAAATATGTAAGTGACGCCTTGAATGATGAGGCTTAGGTGAGTGCCATGCAAGAAGAACTTCTTCAATTCAAGAATTTAGGTGTGTGGACTCTGGTGGACAGACTTAAAGGTGCTAAGGTCATTGGCACTAAATGGATTTTAAAATACAAGAAGGATGACCAAGGGGTCATTATAAGAAACAAGGCTTGACTTGTAGTTCAAGGATTTCGACAAGTCAAGGGTATTGATTACAATGAAGTGTTTGAACCCGTGGCAAGAATGGAAGCCATCCATATCTTCCTTGCCTATGCATCGTATATGAAGATTAAAGTTTATCAGCTCGTTGTGAAAATTGCATTCCTTCATGGTGAAATCCGAGAAACAGTGTACGTAAGTCAACCCAAGGGATTTGAGGATTCGTATCATCGGGACAGAGTTTACAAACTGGACAAGGCTCTATACGGGCTTCATCAAGCCCCCAAAGCCCGGTATGAGAATCTCTCGATTCATCTTGTGAAACACGGGTTTTGAAGAGGAGTGATTGATTGTACACTGTTTATCAAAGAAAAAGATGGTGACTTGCTGCTAGTACAGATCTATGTTGATGACATAATCTTCGGATCCAAAAACGAAGAGTTATTTAAAGAATTTGAAGCAGTAATGAAAGCAGAGTTCGAAATGAGTGAAATGGGAGAAATGAAGTTCTTCCTTGGATTACAGGTGGATCAGACACCTAAGGAAATTTCCTACATCAAACCAAGTATGTAGGTGATATTCTCAGTCTGTTCGATATGCAGAATGCTTCGGCAGCTGGAAATCCTCTTGCTACAAACCACGATGTGGCACCGGACGAAAGTGGCAATTTGGTTGATGCCACCATGTACCGAGGAATGATCGGATCCCTCATGTATCTCATAGCCTCACGACCTGATATCATGTACGCGACATGTATATGCTCCAGATATCAGGCAAAACCGAAAGTCAACCATCTTATTGGAGTTAAAAGGATATTTTGTTATCTGAAGGGTAAACCAACACTAGGATTGTGGTATCCTTATGATGATGACTTCGAGCTTACAACGTATAGTGACTCGGATTACGGTGGTTGCAAAATGAACTACAAGTCCACATCAGCAGCATGTCAATTCTTTGGGAGGAGATTAGTGACCTGGCAGTGTAAGAAGCAGACCTTGGTTGCTCTGTCAACCTGTGAAGCCGAATATGTTGCTTCTGCAAGTTGCTGTTCAAAATCATCTGGATTCAACAGCAAATGCGGGACTACAGTTTGCATTTCTCTAATACTCCTATATTTGTTGATAATTCTGTTGCAATAACCGTAACTAAAAATCCGGTCCAAAATCCTAAAACCAAACACATCGGGATTAAATATCATTTTATACGTTATTGCTTTGAAAAACATTTAATCGATGTGGTTAAAATTAATACGGATTTTCAACGCGCTGACCTCTACACAAAAGCATTTGATAAACCACGTTTTCTATATCTATTAGAGGTCAATGGCGTTAAAAATAAAATTGATGTGATTTCTGACGATGACAGTACTCAGTCCGACAAGTAGATTTAATTTTATTTTTAAATTTTTTTGTTTATTTTCTTTTCTTTTCTTTTATTTTTATTTCTTTGCCTATTAAAATCCTAAAAACGCAAATCTTTTACGGATTTAGAATTTTAGGGGGAGAATAGGTTAAGTTAGTATTTAATTTAAAAATAAGAGAGGAGGACAGGCAAGCTAAAAGAAATGGGATCGTATCAGTGATATCAATTCAATGACTATGGAAAATGATAGTACACAGGAACAAAGAATTGGGACTTTAAAAGATTTAAATTGAATTACATGCGATATTCAAAGTATAAGTCTGAGAAGTCTGAGCAATATAACAGGAAAAATGAGAGTAAAACTAGATACTACTAAGGTAACATGGAGAAAGTAGACCTAGAGGTTGCTAGACCATTAGATGATGTGTCGGTAGATTCAATACAATAGATAAGTAACCTTGTTGGTGATCTCAAGATCAAACTAAGTTGTTCAACAAGCTGTGGGTTATCATCTTATCCCTGGTTAACACAATCAACCGAGTTCCAATAAGGGGTGACGAGCAAAATAAACGCCATAAATGTGCGTGGATGACCATAATATGAGCAAAAGCAAATGATGAAAAATGCAAAAAGCAATCAAGCTAATAACCTATGTTGTTGGTGCGATTTGTGCAGAAAGAATAAAATTGCTCAAACAAGAAGATAGGTTGTGTGCCTCTCTGTTGTGCGATGGCACTGACCTGAGGATAAGCATAACCTAGATATTCTAGAATTCATCATTGTTTGCCGCCTCACTGCTATGCGTTGGCATTGACCTGAGGCTTGGCTTCTCTTTGAAAGCTCTAAGAATAGTTTCTTCTTGAATACTACCCATAGACCGCTCAAAAATCTCCTGAGGAATGTTGATTACCATATAAGTGTGGGATCCGCAAATGCTTGTTGAAATAATTAAACCTTAAATCATCACCAATCTGCGTCAAAAGTTCGTTTATGGATTTAAGAGGACAAGTATACTGACAATCATCGCGGCTATAACTCTTGAAAGTTAGCACCACTGTGTGCATCTTGTGGTACTAGTATGATTTCCTAGACTTGCTAATGACTCTTGATAAAAACAAGAATCGAGCATCAAAAGGTTTTGATAACATGTCCTAAATGATTTGATTTACCTGTATGATTCCACAATGAATCGTTCCACTTATGGTCAAAATAACTTGAAGCTACCTGTTCAAGAAATAAATCTACTAGATATCTATCTTAGGATTTCCACCTCACACAAAATTTACAAAAATATGTTTTACTTCTGTTTTCTATTCTAGTAGTTTCATTTGTTTAATTTTGTCAGTTTAGTTGTTAAAAGTCAGACTAGGTATTGGAATTCAATCTGGAATTTAATCACTTAAAAAGGGTCACATCTGAGGTGACCACACGTGTTAAATGTAAAATGGGTCACGTCTGCGGTGAAAAAATGTTTTATAGTTAAAAGAGGATTAGTGTTAAATGGTTATAAAGTCCAAATCATAAGGATCAGCCATTCGCACGAGTGGACCATAAGTATGGACCAGCCGTACGAATGGGCCATACGAATAAGCCCAATCGCACGACTAAGCCACATGTATGGCCCAGACGTGCGATTGGATCATCAACATGTGTCAATCCATGCGATTGGATTATCAGATTGAACCAACCGCACAAATGATAGCAACTGAATGGGGTTGTCGCATGACTGATACCCAGTCGCACGACTGAAACCCAGTCGCACGACTGATGGTGACCGATTGAGTCAGTCGCACGACTGAGCCTCAATCGCACGAACTAGCTGTGTGATTAGGTTCAGTCACATGACTGGAGGAAACCCTAGTATAAATAGAGGGGGAGTCGGTCGCAAACCCTATTCAACCCCAAATCGTTCATTTTTCGCATGACTTACCGTTACTGTGCCCAAATTTTGTTTGATTGCTCTTGGATTGTGATTATTGTGTTCTAACGATTGCCAGTGTTCATAAATGTCACACCCCGACCGACGGCGGAATCATCGGGGCGGACGAATGGGAGACGATTGTTCATAGCACATGGAACTAATTAAGTTGAAATAATATTAAATGTCAATATTCATTAAACATACAAGACAAATAAGATAACAACATAACAATCAAGATACAACTAAAAAACATAAGTCTTTCAATTAGTCTAGGTCCAAGTCCTATATGAGCATAAGAAGATCTTCAAGGAGGAAACCTAAAACATGTTAAAAATAAAAGGTCAACTATAAAGTTGGTGAGTTCCCATGGTCTAAACACACGCATATATGTATATATATAAAAGGGTTACAAGTTAGCAAGCTTATAGAACACATACAGTTATAACTAAACCTCGACTTGATTACAAGTATATAAGATTGGCTAAGTGGACTTGGTTCCCATGATGAACAAGCATACGTCATCAGGAGTCGGCAATACATCGACTTTAGCACCAAATAGGCTTTTCAGGTCCAAATATCTAAGACGTCGTCAGGCTAGCAATAGTTAATGATTGTAAACAAAATATGTATCTCATATAAGACTTACAATAACACAAATAACCATGACAAAAAGTAAAGATGAATTGCATGTGCATTTACAAGTATCAAGATGTTTACAATTGTAAGTTTATAAGATTAACATGTTTCACCCCAAAAGGTGTGAAATAAAGTAAAAAGGGGGCATGGAGAACTCACATGAAAAACTCACAAGATGTAAAACATACGATAATAAGAATGTAGACGAGGCTCCAACGATTTGCTTTACAAGTTGCCTAAACGTATAGATTCCAAGATTAAGTTTAAAGGTAAGATTAATGAATAAACGTGAACTAGGGTTTCAATTGGAAATTTGGGGGTTTTAGTAATAAAAACAAGTGATTATGCGTTGGTTAAATAAAGACGAAATAGATTAATTGAGATTGAGAGCGATAATGAATGATTTAATAATTTAATTTATTTAAATAAATAAAATTAATATAATGTGTTGAAAGAAATAATTAATTTGGAAATTAATTATTTAAAATTGATAATGATGATTTATTGAATACTTAATTATATGACTTGTAGAATAATATAAACTTATTTAAAGTCATTTTACAAAGTTTTTAAATGTTTTAAATAATATTTATAAATATTTTATAATATTAAAACCAAAATAAAGAATAATAGAAATTATATTGATTTATAATGTTTCAAGAAATCTCCATTAAAATAACGTGATTTAAACGATGATTATTTAAAAGAAATGTTTGGACCACTAATAATTATTAATTATTAAAATCCGTATATATAACCCAAGAATAATCTTTAAAATGTTTTATAAAAAATATTTTTTTATTATTTAAATTTAGAAAAATTAAAGAAAAATTATTTGGTCTCTTTAGAAAATATTTAAAGTTTACAAAACTATTTTTTTTACTAATTAGAAATTTTATATAATTAATTTAAGGGCTAAAAAGCCTTAAAAAATGTTTGAAGGTGCCCGGGTTCGAACCCGGGACCTGAAGGTGGGGATACAAGTGACTAACCGGTGAACTAAAGACCTAAGCATCGTTAAGAACTAGTATTAAATTGTTAAAACAATACTTCAAGAATCCTCCAAATTCATAAGAACCCTAAAATCGGTTTGGATCAAATTGACCACGAATTTGAAGTTTTTAACGAAATTAAAGTTAGGGCTTTGATTCGCCAAGTAAAACCAAGCATATAGATGCTCTTAATTGCCTGGATTGCTTTCGTTTGGTTAGCAAACAAGAACAGGAACACGTGCGATCTTGAAGTCATTAAAAAGAACTGATTCTTGATGGTTTGATTCGATTGACCACTTGAAAAGCTTTGTGTGATGATAATAAGCAAAAGCCCTCTGTCAATTTGTTTAATTAAGCCTTGAAAATAGATTTCCGTTAAGTTGCAGGTTGCGATGAAGGTGAGATTCAGATGTGGTATTCGAGTGTGCTCCAGATGAAATTGTGTTGGGGTTCAGTTTAGTAATGAATTAGGTTTCAATTAATTTGGTTATTATTGAGCTTTAATGGTCGAATGGTTCTAAGATTAACAGCTTCGGTTACTCGATGGTTTGGGATCCATAACCATTGTTTTAACCCAATTAAAGGTCGTAATGGTGCTCAAATCATCCTCACGAATCGTTTGGTGTTGTTGGTTCTTAAATCCTGGTCATTCGACCGGTTTTTGTGGTTCGTCGGCGTCGCGCCGGCTTGGCCGGCCGGTGGCCGGAAAAATCGGGAGTGAGGGGGGCGGTTTGGGTTTTAGAACAATTTACATTTATGGGCCCCTGAACCTTTATTAGTTTATCATTCCATGCACAAACTATTTAATTTAAGTTTTGAAATTTACAATTTAAACCCTTGATTTATAAAGACAAGTTTAAATAATAAATCAAATCAAATATTTAATAATTTTTTTTAACTTTCATAAAACTTGTATATTTTATAATTTAATTACTTATTTTAGTTTGACAATATAAACTCATAAATGAAAATAAGACATTATGAATTTATAAAAACTTATTTTATAAAATGTTCTATAAATTGTAGTAACTTCTTTAAATGATTTGATAGATAAAAAAATTGAATCAACTAATTTGCAATATTTGTTAGATTGCACATTTAATGCATTTGATTTATGAAATAATTATAATTAACATAATTAATAATGATATTGTTCAGTGCATGAAAGTTCAAATGTGTTCGGGTTTGGGTTATAAATTGGAAAAATGGAGGATGTTACAATACAGGTACAATGCGGTGCAATCTACTCAAATGACAATTGATTTGTACCCTAAATGACTGAATTCAGCCCTAAAATAGAACCGAGACTTAGTTTGACTAATTAACTAATAAAACTAAGTATTTTGTGAAATAGAAAGTTATTAGGTGTTATATCGGTCACTTGAGAGACTAATGAGCCAAACCACGAAGTCTAACATTAAGTTTTGCTTAAAATTTGAATTGAATTGAACAGACAATCGGTCATGCGAATGGACACCCAGATGAACTTCAATCGCACGACTGAGCTGGGCAAATGACTCAATCAGCCGAATGAACGAGCGTATGAGCTCAGACACCCGACTGAACTCAATCGCCCGACTGTACCCAGTCGCAGGCTCAGTCGCCCGACTGTACTCAGTCGCAGGCTCAGTCACCCGACTGAACCCAGCCGCATGCTAAGTCACCCCACTAAAGTCAGTCGCATACCAAATCAACAGACTGAACTCAATCATATGATTTAATCGCACAATTGAACTAGACTGATCTCAAACAGTTTAAAGTGAAATGGTTTCTGTTATGTGCTGATCTAATATGTATGTGTCTTGTGTTACAGATTCCTGGCAGATCAGTGGATCATAAACACCAAGCACAATATTTGTGCTCACTTGGATGCCACCACTCGGAATGCTACCGAGTTTGCTGGTATTATAGCATTCCTAAAGAGATCGAGGATTTATCGAGCGATATCTACACCTTGCACACCCTATAGGTCGATACAGCAGGCCTTTTGGGAAGGTGCTTCCGTTGACCGATTGACTGAGCCCTACAGTATACGTAGCACCATCTTTGGCCAGAAATTGAGGTCACAGAAGCTGATCTGAGACGTGTTCTTGATTTGGGAGATGATGCTAATTACCCCACCGACTACATCCTCTCACCGTAAGGGGATGCTTTCTACGGATGAGGTACACTAGGGACATCAATGCAGGTGTGCTTAGTAAAAGCAACCTGTGTCCCCAGTTCAAGTATCTAGCTCATGTCATCTTGAAGTGCATTGCTTCCCGAAGGGGTGGATTTGATGATTTATCTGACCAAATCCAGAAGGCCTATGTGGCATTGGTGCTGAATCACCCCTTCAGCTTCTCCAACATGATTTTTTCCTACTTGATCGAGAATATAGAGGCAAAAGGGAAAGAGGGCTTCTACATGTACCCGAGATTTCTACAGATGATCATTGATGAGAAGCTTCCGTCTTTGCCTAAGGAGAGCCATGATGTTGTATCTCCCGAGATCATGGATGATACCACTCTTGGAAGAATGAAGGTATACATGGGCAAGCAGGTAAAGCCCCCTGTAAAGAGACTATTTGGGAATTTGGCTAGAGAAGATTATGTGGCGCCAGCTCGGCAAAAGTGGCATCACGAGGACAGTGACTCAGATGTAGAGCAGATTACCCTACCCTCCGATGACTTCGATGGTGATGATCGTGATGCTGATTAGGGAGGAGATGGTCAGGGTGAAACCGAACTAGCTCCTATTCACCCTGACTTTCAGATGGAGGAGGAGGAGTCTGAGGAAGAGTCTCTGGTGCGAACGGTGGAGAGTCGTGTCGTAGCCACAGAGAGAGGTATAAGGGCAGTTGGTGGACACCAAAGGGAGTCTGGGGATACTGTTGTTGCTGATACAGATCCATCATATACCTCGAACCCGCCCTGCAGCCAAGGGGGAGCCACGGTTCCTAAAGGCACAAGGAAGAAGAGAATGGCTCAACCTTATGGCAAGAAGGGGAAAAGACTAAGTTTACATTGACCTTTGCTACAGCCACAGCCACCACCTCAGCCACTACTGCTACCACCACCACTACCACACCACCAGTCACTACCACACTTCCCTCCACCTCCACCACAGCTACCACCACCACTACTACCACTTCACCCACCATCACCACTATAGTCACTCCACCACCATCTATACCATAGCCACCACCACTACCACCAACCACCAGCCCGGACCATCGTCCCACCAGCCATTCAGTACAGGATCCTCCCTACCTTCTGTTGGAGTAGAGGATCAGCTGGCAGCACTTAAGAGGATGGTGTTGAAGCTATGGGCTGTTGACGAGGAAAGAGCTGCACAAATGAGACAGCTTGTGGAGCAGAACGCTACCAAGCATAGCAGATCGCTCAGCAGGCCCAGCTCGTAAAGGATCAGGCTCAGCAGATGGCTGCTCAAAGTCAAAAGATTGCCCAACTCCAGGAACATAAAGTTCTATCAACAAAGAAGATATAGGAGTTGGAGGCTGCTAAAAACACCATCATGCTCAAGCTTAAAGGAACAAAGGATGAGCCTATGAAGATAAGAGAAAGGGATGGTGATGACGATGGTCACCATGATGATAAAGAGGATGATGTTGAAGAGGATGAGGATGAAACAGAAGGAGAAGATGATGAAGGTGCAGGAGATGGAGGAGATGATGAAGAAGAAGGTGATGCATCTGCATCGGGTTCCACACAAGGTAGTGAGAGGCGGACCAAGAAGAATCAAGATCAGGGTGCCTCGACTTCAGCCCCGACAGTAGAGGAGCACATGATTCAAGACAAACGTAATGTCTAGATGTTTATGTAATTTTAAATCATGTGTAATTGAATATTGTATTAAACTCATGTGCATAATGTTTATATTTAGTTAATGTGTTATTGTCTTGATTATTGACTAATGGTTGATGTATTTATGTGTTTAAATCAAGCATATCATTCATCTCAGCAAGATGAGTACGATGTTGCTCCCCTTCAGCAAATCAAGTCTCAACTGACAATGATACTTGATTTGCAAGGGATTCTCAGGAGGTCTGTGAGTTATACTCCTAAAGAAGGAGAAATAATTCATGACCTTACTGATGAGCAACTAACTAAGATATTCCAATTGAATCCAGATGAAATGGTGAAGGATGCTCCTACAGTTGACCTAGATAGTGATGATGAGCTTAATGATGTAGATGAGATAGAAATTGAAGACGTCACAGCCCAGCATTATCCAGAGTATGCTAATAACGAGGGAAATGTAGTCCCCAATCTGGGTGACACTCTTGTCAGTGATACATTTGAAACACTAGATAAAATGGAGCAAGAGTCGGACAAGAATAAGGATCAAGCCCAAGCCTTGGACAACGATGTCTACATCAAAAAGGCTGAATGGGCGGCATGTTTTGCAGAGATCAGAGCCCAACAAGTGCTCCAAAGCCGAGTGCCTATACCAAGATCTATAAAGTGAAGAAGCATCACAAGGTGTCAAACAAGATTATCACGTAGGCCTATTTTGAGGGATCTTAATGTATGTGCAGTGAAGAGGGAGAAGGGAATCGAGTACTTTAGATTCCCAGACGATCTGAAGACTCTCACTGGTTTTAAGCTCAACGAGCTAACCAAACTAAAGCTGTTATATGCTGACCCAAAAAAGATGTCAGGCTGGTTTGAAGCTACTTTGAAAAGAGAGTACCACACCAGGTGGGTCAACTTCAAACCTCAACAACTGACGAGGTAGATCAGAATGTCTGAAGTTGTTGCCATTACTAGAAAGCCAAAAATAGTGCTGAAGTTGAGTCCTCCGAGCACGATGTCAAGAATCCCTCTAAGGGAAATGACACAGGACTTCACTCCACACTTCAAGTAGTGGTACTATGACCGGAGAACAGGTGAGGCGGTCATAGTTCTGAACAGAAATGGAAATATGTAAACTATCAGGGTATTTGACCCAATGTGGCTAACTAACTTGTCTTCTGACAATGTCTACACTTTATACAAGTGGTCACTGTTCTATGACGCGCAAGACATTGTACAAGCCCTCCAGCTCCAAAACGTGATAAGACTTTGCTTTGCATTTGAAATACATGTAGGAGCTACAAGGGAGGAGAAGTACAAAAAATATGAAGAGCTGACGAAGAATGTTAGACAATAGAGTAAACTAGGTCCAAGGGGGAGTTTGTAGATACATATGTACCTCGTTTATGAGCTTAATGTAAAATGTTTTTCATGTCTTACATATACGTAACAGAATGGGTTTGAATGAAATACAATGTGTGATTTATGCTTATAATGTTTAATATTTCATTGATTATTATGTGTTAACACATATTAAACTGACTATATAGGTTTGTGCTTGTTTACATAGTTCTTAGTCAATAATGATTGAGAAATGTGCTTAAACTTAATCATGTGAAGTTATCATGCGAATGGACCATGCTAATGGACCATGCGCATGAATACTTCATGCTAATGAACTAGTCGCACGACTGAACCAGGAGACTGGATCAGTCGCATGCCTGTAACATGAGATTGACTCAGTCGCACGACTGAATCTTCAGTCGTGCGGATGGAACAACTGCATGCTTCAATCGCACGACTGAACCATGCAAATGTCTCAGTCGCACGAATGGAAAACCCTAACCTATAAATACCACTTAATTCATGGAAAAACAAAATAATTCGAATACCTACGCACTAAATCATACCCTAGCTGTACAGAGACCCTAGAACACCTAATCCAAGTTCATAGAGCACAGTAAATCATCCTACTATTGTTTTTAATGTTTAGTTTTATTCTTGGATTGATTTTGCTCGCGTTCTCACTGATTGGATCACCAATCAAATAGGATTCCTCACTATTTGATTTGGTATACACGTAAATCAATTAGTACTCTATCCGTACATGGTCCTAACAGAGGACTATCAGCCAGTCGCACGACTGAAGCATGAGTATGGGCCCAGTCGCACAACTGGAGCATAAGTATGGGTCTAGTCGCACAATTGAAATTTAAAATAGTATAAATAAGGGGCTCAGTCGGTCATAACCCTTACCACCCTTCAAATTGTCTGAAATCGCCAAACTCTCAAATACTCTGCCCAAATTTCGTTTGCCAGTTCTTACCTACTGATTGTGATTCTAATGTGTGTTCTACTTATCTACAGGTACTGGGCGACTGAAATCGATCCAAATGAACATCTTAATCGCATCTAAAAGGACCTATTATATTAAAACCTAGACCCAAGACTAAACCCTAAAATAGACCACTTAAATGGACATTAAAGTTGATCTACAGGACATTAAGTGTTGTTTCGGGTCTCTGCGAGTCTAATGAATCTAAACACGAAGTCTAATATAAAGTTTTGACAAAGATTCAAATCTAGGGTGTTCAACAGTGTAGGATGTGAATGGTCATGCTAATGAACTTCAGTTGCACGATTGAGCTAGGCGCACGATTCAATCGCACGAATGAATCATGTGTTTGGGTTCAGTTGCACGACTGACTCAACTGCATGGTGTAGTATAAGACTAAATTCAGTCGCAGGCTCAATTGCATGACTGAACTCAGCCACAGGCTTAATTGTACGACTGAACTCAATCGTACGACTAAAACTTAGTCGTATGGTTCAGTCGCACGACTGAACTAATATGATCAAAACAGCTTAAGTTCCAACTATCTTCTGTTATGCATAAATCTAACATATATGTTTCTTGTGGTGCAGCAACATGGCAGATAGATGGACGATGAGCATGAAGCACAATATATGTGCTCACTTAGATGCTACTACACGGAATGCTTCCGAGTTTACTGGGATCATAGCCTTTCTAAGGAGATCGAGGATCTTCAAGGCCATACCTACACCTTGCATGCCATACAGATCATTACAGCAGACCTTTCGGGAAGGTGCTACAGTTGACAGATCCACTAAGCCTCATATGGGTGAGGATGGTGCTCACCCAACCAAGCTACACCCTCTGATCGTTCGGGGATGCTTTCTGCGGATGAAGTACACTGGGGACATCAACGCAGGTGTGCTCAACAAGAGCAACATGTGCTCCCAGTTTAAGTACTTAGCTCATGTCATTCTTAAGTGCATAGCGTCTAGGAGAGGAGGGTTTGACAAGATGTCTGATCAAATCCAGAATGCATATGTTGCTCTGGTACTGAACCACCTTTTCAGTTATTCACACATGCTCTTTTCTTATACGATCGAGAACCTGGAAGCAAAAGACAAGGAAGGCTTCTGCATGTACCCGAGGTTTTTACCGATGATTATTGATGAGAAGCTTCCTTCGCTACCGAAGGAGAAAGACGATGTTATGATTCTGGAGGTGATGGATGATACTACATTGGGTAGGATAAAGGTCTACTGGGTAAAGCAGGTGAAGCCCCCGGTCAGGAGATTGTTCGGGCATTTGGCTAGTGAAGAGTATGGGCGCCCTCTCACAAGAAGTGGCGTCACGATGATAGCGACTCTGATGTTGAGCCAATTGAGCTACCCACTGACGAAGAAGATGACGATGACGATGACCATGATGATGGTCAAGGTGGTGATACACCTGGTGGAGCAGAGAAGGCTGATTTCCATCAAGACTTCCTACTCGATGAAGAGGAAGAGTCTGATGAAGAGCCACTGGTTTAGACTGTCAGGAGCTGGGTTGTGGCCACCAACAAAGGGAAAGAGGCGGTTGGTGGACGCCAGGCTGGATCGAAGGGTGCTGCTACAGATGTCACTGATCCTACTTACACCCCAAACCAACCAATCAGCTCAGGGGGAGCCTTGTCCCTAAGGGCTCTAGGAAAAAGAGTAAGAGGCCAAGGTTTACTTTGATTACATCTTCTACTACTACCACCACTGCCATAACTACCACCACAGCCACAACCACCACCACTACCACACCCACTACCACATCCACCACTCCATCTACTACTCATACACCTACTCTACCACAATCCATTCCCATCCCTCCTCCTATCTTCACCACATCCACCACTACCACAACCACTCCCCAAGCTAGTCCCTCCACCCAATCCACATTCACACCCGGACCTACCCTACCTATGGTTGGGTTGGAGAAGCAGCTGGCTAGCCTGAACAAGATGGTGCTAAAGCTTATTCTACTAATGATCTGAGGGCCACTCAGATCAATTAGCTGATGGTGGTGAATGCTGACCAAGTGAAACAAATCGCTCAGCTGAATAAGAAAAACGCTCAGTACGAGAGAGCATTAGGCCGAGCCCACCACATACTGACAAGTCAAAAAGAACTGGTGTTGGCGTTGGTGAAGCGAATTGAAGAACTTGAGAAGAAGAATAAGAAGATTTTGCTAAAGCTTAAGGGATCAAAGAATGAGCTATTAAATATCAAGGATGGTGATGACGGGGATGATGATGATGATGTTGATGAGGATGAAGATGAATCTGAGGAAGATGATGGTGATGATGAGGGAGTGGAAGGAAGTGGAAAAGGAAAGGAAGATGATGATAATGATAAGGATGATCAAGAAGGTGATGTGTCTGCATCAGCCTCTAATCCATCTGTTAAGGAGAGGCAGACCAAAAGAAATCAAGATCAAGGAGCCTCGTCCTTAACTACTCAAGCTGCAAAGACTACTGACCAAGGCAAAATTCATGATTAGATGTTTTTGTATTTGAAACTTTTGTACTTGAATTATGTATTACATTAATGTAATTAATGATTATTGATGTTTAAATGTCTTGATTAATGATTTATGTGTGATGTGCTTAATGTTTAATCAAATAGATGAAGCTCAACAGACAGATGAATATGATGTTGCTCCCCTTTAGGAAGTCAAGACTCAACTTACCATGATTCTTGACTTACAAGGGATTGTTAGAAGATCTGTGAGCTACACACCGGAGGAAGGAGAGATTATACATGATCTAACAAACGAGCAGCTCGCTAAAATATTCAGACTGAATCCTGACGAGCTTGTCAAAGATGCTCCAGAAGTTGACGTTATGAGTGATGACGAGCTAAAAGACGTGGATGAAATCAAGATAGAGGATGTCACTGCAGAGCACTGTCCACAGTACACTGACCCGAAAGGACATGTTATCCCCAATTTGGGTGAAACATTTGGCAGTGGTACTTTTGAAAAGTTGGATGAAATGGAGAAAGAA
>JACCIX010000030.1:0-20000 GCA_025506515.1 Flaveria trinervia | reverse complement strand
ATGGTAATTACACCGAGTGCACTTCGGATGTCTACCACCATAACCACTGGGTCCTTAATTATTCAAAGCCGTCTGGTTGAAGTTACGGTTATTGTCGAACCTCCGTTGTTGTTGAACTGGTTGTTGTTGTTGTTGAGATTGGGGTTGTCCGCTAGATGATAATGATTTATTATTGTTGGAACTATCCCACTTTCTCTTGTTTTTGGGCACGCTCACCACATCGCCACGCTTGGGTAAACGTCCTTGCTCCACTGCTTGGTCAGTTAGCTTATGAGCTAACTGGATGGCTTACTGAATCGTGGTTGGGTTGGAAGCAGTCACCATACTTTGAATTTTGGGTACTAATCCCCGTATGTAATGCTCAACCCTCTTGTACACTTCATCACCATTCCCGGGCATAAGGTGGCTAGTTCATGGGTTCGGGTGGTGTAGGCCTCGATTTCCGAGCCCCGCATCTTAAGTTGCCACAACTCCATCTCCAGCTTTTGCACTTCATTGCGAGGACAGTACTCCTCAGTCATCATTTCTTTGAACTCAACCCAGGGAAGTCCATTTGCCATCACTTGTCCTAGCATCTGGACCTGCGCATTCCACCAGGACAGAGCGGCACCTTCCAGAGTTCCGGTGGCGTATTTCACATGATCAGCAGGTGGGCAGTTGCATTTGGAGAAGACAGACTCTGTCTTCTCGAACCATCACACCAGTCCTACAGCCCCTTCAGTACCGCTGTAGGTGTGTGGTTTACAGTCCATAAAGGACTTGTAGGTACACACTGGTGGTCCTGCTGGCTGTCCTGTCTGGGCAGCAGCCACCACTACCTGAACATGCTCGTTTATCAGGGCAGCTAATTCAGCAGGAGTCATGTTTATAGCACCACGCCATGGTCTCCGTGCCACGTCCACGTCCGCGCCTACGACCACGTCCACGGGCATCTATCTTTCACTTTAAATTCACAAATACAATAATGAGTAACATCAAACACATTTACCCCATTGAAGTATAGTAAACAGTAAGGAAAAATGAATCATCACAACCACAACATTCATAACAAAAATGATAACCAAGGTAAATAAGTTGTAAATGAGTCACAATGTATTCATCAATGTCAAAATTTAAGTTTGTCGTTCGGGTGGGGAAACAACCCTTCCCACATAGGTTTCAAAAGAGAGAAACACTACATAGTCCAAGTCATATAAAGGAAATCAATCGACAACATCCGACCCATCGTTATTATCTTCCATCTCCAGCGGTTCCTCCTCCTCGGGTTCCACCTCGGGATCCTCATCCTCCGAGTCCACTGCAGGAGCAGGAGCTATAGCAATCTGAAGTGCTGCCAATTGGGCTTCTAAGATAGCAATTCTATTATTGGCTACTGCGTCCCGCTGTTCACGAGCAGTAACGCGTCCTCTAAGTGCTATAAGACTGTATTCCATGTGGTGACACCCATTAGGGTCTTCCCGTGTTGCTCCTCGAGTTCATCCATTTGGTGTCTTAGTTTGTACACCTCATGATGCAGTGTACAAACATCACTCGTGAGTCGCCTGACTCGTTGTTGCTCAGTATCCAGTGCAGCCACCAGTGCAGCAATCAGTTGCTCATTAGACTACACTGTCCATGGGAGTGAAGGCATTGGTTGATCGGCGTTGCTCCTAGTCTTGGGCCTTGGGACAGGTACGCACTCCCTACACATTATATGATCAACAAACCTGGGTTAGAAACTCCAGTCTCGTGGGGGGTCATGCTCCATCAATGCAACAGGTTGATCCCAATCAATCTCCCCTCGAGGATAAGCTAGTCGGGTCCATTGTCAGGTACAGGTGCGGGAGGTGGGGATTCAGATCGTGAAGGTGATACAGGTCGCTTACCCGGAGCTCTCGATGACGATGCCATGCTGCAGAGAGTGTGATGTGTATGCCAATGTGTTAAGATCAGCAATCTAAGTTTGATTGAATAGAGTAGATTGCAGCGGAATTCGATCAATGAATTAAACAATTTTGCAAGAACACAATTGATATACAATGGAATAGTGCACGGTTATAGAAAAAGAGATGATTCTGCAAAAGGAATATTTCTTTCAAATACTTTCGTGGTGGCTTAAAGTCACACATTACAATTAGGTCAACATTCCTTATATAAGGAATGTGACGTCTGTTGATGTCACTTGATAGTGACATCTAACAGAATTATACAAACAACTGAAACTATGCAAACTACTGAGAATGTTCTCAACAACTGATCACATCTCAGAGAATGCTAAGTACAAAAACATAAAACTACTGAACTAAAACTACTGAAACTATAAACTACTGAAAAGTAAACTACAAGTACCGAAAGGAAAACCATCATAACTACTGAAGTTAATAACTTCAGCTGTTGTGACAACTACTGATCACTCTGGTCTTCAGTCTTTGTCTTCAGTCTTTGTCTTTAGTACTTTACTTTTAGACTTTGTCTTCAGTAGAAGTCTTCAGATTTTGTCTTCAGACATTGTCTTCAGTACTTTACTTTCAGACTTTGTCTTCACTAGAAGCCTTCAGATTTTGTCTTTAGACTTTGTCTTCAGACCTTGGAATCAGCTGATGTCTTCAACTGTTGTAATCTTCTTCAGTAGTTGTAATTTCTGTGGGACTTAGAGGTTTTTCTGATCAGGCTCATTGGTTCTTTTGGTCCAACAAACTCCCCCTGAACCAATGCAGCCAAAACCTCTAAGTTTATTGATGATCCCACTTATTCTTTGGTAGAAACACCCTCTTGATTAGCTTCAGAGGTAATCATGTAAGCACAGGCCAGGAAAAGGTTTCTGAATATTTGATTGGCTAAGTATGGAAGGGAACTCTGTCTTGGGTAAACTGGACACAGAGCCTTGTCCCAACCATGAAACCTAATTCCCATTAATGAGTCTGTAAGACTCTCTTGCATAGGCCTCAAGGAGAACAACTTGTTCCTCCTTGGTGAGTTTTTCTGCTTCTCCCTCAAAGAAGAACTCAGGCCCATAAAATTCAGACAGATATCTAACTATCTTCCCATTCTTCAACTCAACAGTTGTGATTTCTCTGTATGCGAATTCATCTGGGTGAGAGCCTTCTAGCAGCAACTGGAGTTCACTCTTTTGAAGATCTTCAAGTTTCTTGTATAACAACCCCTTCTTGATCATTTTGTTCTCAAGTATATATTGAGGGGTTGTCTTTGAGTTATGTGCTCTCTTGAATTCTTCAATAATTTCCCAGGGTGAGACTACCATAGCCAAACTAATTGTAGCATTCAAAGTCTTTTTCACTTGGCCATGATATCTACTTGGTATGTTTTTCTTATGAATTCTAAAACTTACCCTGGGGTCTAGCCAAATCCTCACTCTTTCTCTTTGATGTTAGAATGTATGCCTAAGAGTGTACAGCCTCAGAGCTTGTTTCTTCATTTCTTGAATGGATGAGGACTAAGGGAAGTCCTTAGCAACCATTTTGAGAAATTGCTCATCATGCTGCTTCTGTTGTTCTGCTTCTTCAATCTTTACTTTCACCATTCGCATTTGCAAGTCAGGTGTAATCATCTGTTGACTTCTGAGCTCGGGTGTTTTAAGTTTGAGAACAGCAGAGATTGGCAGACTATCTTCATTATCATCCTCTTCTTCTTCTTCTACCCTCAACACCCTTCTCCTCCTTCTGGGTGCATCACTAGGTGTGGTTTGAGGTGATTTTTGAGGTAATGGAGTTGGTTTTGTGGGTTGAGTTGTGAGTGGTTTTGGTTTAGGGATAGGATTTGCAGGTTTTGGAGTTGGTTGTTTATGAGTTGGAGTTCGGGAAGGCTGATCTAGCATTTTTGTGGTAAGTTTTTCTTTGGAGAGCTTGGCCATATCAGTTCTTTTCCCAACACCTGCCTCATCCAATGCTTCTATAATTAACCCTTTATTGAATGCTTCAGAAGAACAGATTCTAGTGGTTATTGCCAGAATACTATCTCTGGTCCATGATTTGATCTCAATCAATGATCTTCCCAAGTATTTGCAATAAATCTGATCATTATCTCCAATCTTTCCCTATCCATGACACTGTAACTAGCCCATCTTTCTTGTATTTCCTTAACTTCCAGCCTTCTGATCTTAGTGTCTAAAGTGATTGTATCAAAGCCCTGTCTAAAGAGTTGGTCTATTATTCTGTCCATAGATCTACTGTGAGCTTCATTAGCTTCTTTAACCAGATCTTCTAAGGATTTCTCTTCAACAGGCTCTTGTGTTTCAGCACTTTTCTTCCTTTTATAAGTGCTTAGTTGTTTCTCTTTCTCTAGCTCCTTTTTGGGTGCATTGGGTTCAGGGGTTTGAATGGCAGAAAGTGACTTTTGCATAGCATCACCAACTAGTGTTTGTAGATTTGAGGAGATCCTCTCATCAATGGCTTTATGTACAATCTCAGTGATGATGGGAGTGATGAGAGGTAAGGAACTTTGAAAGGTTGCAACCATCTGCTCAGAGGGGTTCTGTCCCTGAGAGTTGGTGCTAAAAATAGGGACTGGTGGCTTAGTTAAGTGTGGTGGCTGAGTGTTTGGTGAACCTTCAAATGAAGGTGCCATCTGGGGGTTTATTGGGGCAGATGGACTTTTATCCTGAGACATTTTGGCGAGCAGTTCGTTGAGTCTGCTCACCTCAGTCTCAAGGATGGTGTTATGGGCTAAGACATCGAAGAAAAAGCCCAGGTCGTCATCAATCTTTGTTGAATCATCTGACCTCCTGATTAAATCAGGATGTACATGCCCTGAGTGTATATCAGTATATGCATGTGACCCTTGTTCTTGGTTCTGGGGACTTCCTGCCTCAGGACTTTGTCCTTCATTGGCAGTTGCCTCTGGTGAGGTCTTATATATGGTACCAACTTCATCCTTTTCATTTTCTGAATCAGTAGAAGTGGCAGCATGACCAGAAGTTCGAACCTCCTTTTCTACACTTGGAGATTGAACATTATAACCCCTGTGTTGTGGGTTATCAGCAGCACTTTGGTCCTCCCCCTCAATTGTTGAGGTATGCCCAGTGTGAATTGGTTTCTGGGGAGGGGGTGAGGAATGCAGCTGACTTAGCACTTTAGCAACGATAAGAGTTGGGCTTTGAGGGGCGGTTGAAGTGGGAGATTGGTCAGAAGAAGATTGCACCCAGGGTGAGAGGTGCTCTTCAATGGTAACCTTCTCAACTGAGATAGGTTCCAGTAGTGTGGGTTCCCCTAGTGTGGTTGCAACAGGATCCTGTAGAGAGGATACCTGTGCGGTTTCAGCAGGTTGAGTCTCTAACATAACTGGGGGGTTAGAGCCAGTATACGTTTCCTGTATTGGTGGTACAGGGGCATCCTCAGGGGACTCATCTCCTGGAGTAGCCTTTTTGGGCTTTTGGGGTTTGGGTTTGGTGGGGACTTTGGATTTGGAGGTGAAGGCTGTGGGTTCCCTCTGCTTGGGTTTGAGCAGGTGGGCAGCCCCTTTGAGAGTGGGGTCAGAGTTATGTCTGGAGTATACCTCAGCTAAGACAGCTGGAGCAGGGACTCCAAGACCAACAAGGCCGTCAGAATTTAATTGATTTAAAATTATGGCCATCAGAAACCTGGGATATAATAGCCATATGTTTGACACAGGTTTCTTAGCCAGATCCTTAAGTTCCATAAACACTATCTCAGAAAAATTTAGATTTTGTCGTTCAAAGATAGAGTACAATACCTGTTGCCATCGTGAGGACATCTGATCCCATGAAGATGTCTTTGGAGCAAGGCAGACATTTACCATGTGGAAGATAAGTCTTTCAACATCATGGAAGTGCTTTTTAAGAATTTTTGTAGCACTTAAGTCTCCTTCATACCCGTGGTTGATGAAAGACATATCGATGGTGCCTTTCGCGTATTCTACAACACAGGTGGCATCATGCAAGTTTAGGGTTTTGCGAATGATGTCAGGGGTGATTACCACCTGTTTCTGGTTAACCAACGACTGGAGAGTGATTTGGCTATCATTGTCACCAGTTGTTACAGAGACGTTGGACTAGAATTGGGTTAAGGATTCAGGGTATATGGTAGGATTCAAAAGAAAAGCAGTTCGGTATTGGGAATCCACCATAAGATCGATGGCATTATCAAATTTGTTCTAGAAGGCCGATTTCGAGAGGTAGGCAACACAGTTATGTCTAGGTTTAAGTTTCATGGTCGCCATAGATAAGATAGAGAAAGGATAGAAAATGGCTAATGAAACGTTCAACTATAAGTGCAGGTATTTATAGGGTAAGAAAAGGCTGAAAAGAAAACGATTGAAAGTTTTGGTGTTGTCATCAGTTGTTTGAAAACAACTGAAGACTTGGTTTTAACTATCAGACATTTGAAATCAACTGAAGACTTGGTTGTATTCAGAAGTAGTTATGAAACTACTGAAAATCTTGGTTTTGTCTTCAGGTGTAAGAAACAACTGAAGACTTGGTGTTAGTCATCAGTAGTTGTGAAACTACTGAAGACATGGTTTTGTCATTAGTTGTTTAAGGTGAAACAGCAGTTTGTGGAAACGACTGAAGAGAAAATTCTCATCAGTAGTTTTCGTCAATTCTTAGCCTTTCAGTTGTTTCATACTATCCTCAACACTTACTCATCACACTTTTTAGCTGTTTTCAGTTGTTTCATAGGACATCGGTACTTACCTGTTTTTACTGTCATTAGTAGTTATAACTACATCAGTAGTTGCAGCTGCATCAGTTTCTTTTAACAGAAAGTACAGTACTTTTTAAGGTAATTTATTCTTCAGTAGTTATTAAATCAACTGAGAATAAAACTTATCAGTACTTATTTGTGACATGTGTACTAATGATCATCAGTACTTGTTTACTGAAATCATCAATAGTTGTCACTTATTCTAGCTGCAGCATACCAAGCCTTAACACAAGGTTTTTAAAAGTTGAACTATCCAAAGGCTTAGTAAATATATCTGCAAGCTCATCAGCACTTGGCACAAACTTTGGATCAATCAAACCTTTTTCAAAACAATCCCTAATAAATGGTCTCTGATCTCTATATGTTTGGTCCTAGAATGCTGGACTGGATTCTTGACAATACACAGAGTTGAAGCACTATGCATTAACAATGGAGTCTTAGTCTCTGTAATGCCATAATCCAATAATTGGTTCTGAAGCCAGAGTACCTGAGATGTACAACTTGCAGCAGCAATGTACTCTGCTTCAGTAGTGGATGTAGCAATAGATGTTTGTTTCTTACTCTGCCAAGAAATCAAACAGTTGCCTAGGAATTGACATCCACCAGAATTTGACTTTCTGGTTAACTTACACCCTGCATAGTCACTATCAGAAAAAGCAACTAATTTGCAAGAGTGTCCAGTGGAATACCAAAGACCTAGAGATTGTGTATCTTGCAGATATCTAAAGATCTTCTTGACTGCAATCAAATGAGACTCTTTAGGAGCATCCTGAAATCTAGCACAAACACACGTTGCAAACATAATATCTGGTCTAGAAGCTGTTAAGTACATCAAGGACCCAATCATACATCTGTAAAGTGTTTCATCAACAGCTTTACCTTTCTGATCTGCATCCAGTTGTGTGGTGTTGCACATGGGAGTAGAACAGGTGTTAAGACCTGGTATTTAAACGAAATACCTAGTGATTAGCATGTAAACCAGATCAAATAGTGCGGAATCCTATTTGATTAGCGATCCAATCAGTGAGAACACACGAAGAATCAATAAAGAATTGAAACTAACGTTAGAAATCGATTGGAAATCGATCTAATGTGTTCTATGAACTTGGAGAACGAATTGGGAGGCTTCTGGACGGCTAGGGTACGTCTGGAATCGTAGGGAATGAATCCTCTCTGTTTTTCACGAATTAGATTGTATTTATAGGTTAGTATTGTTCATTCGGGCGACTGGACCATAAGCATGGTTCAGTCGTGTGACTGAACCATGCAGTTGATCCATTCGCACGACTGAGTGCTCAGTCGTGCGACTGAGTCAATCTTATGTGTCAATCATATGACTGATCCAGTCTCCTGGTTCAGTCGTGCGACTGAGTCAATCGTATGAAGTTATTCATGCGTATGGTCCATTCGTATGAGCCATTCGCATGAGAACTTCATTATGTTAAGTTTGAATGTATTAATTAATGAACATTATGTGTAACCATTCACACAACTACTGTCCTAATTAACCAATTCAATATCTACTCATTAATGAAATATTAGTCATTACAAATCACAAAGAATCAATATCATTTCATTAATCATATCAATTTTCATCAAAATCAGATAAACAAGATCTATTGCATTTCATATCATGATCTAGGGACATACATGTATCAACAACTCCCCCTTGGACCTAGATCTCTCTAATGTCTTGTTTTCTGCATCACCTCCGCATATTTCTTGTACTTGTTCTCTTTTGTGACTCCCGCGTGAATTTCAAACGCGAAGCAGAGTCTTATGACATTTTGGAACTGGAGGGCTTGTACAATATCTTGCGTATCATAGAACAATGGCCACTTGTATAACGTGTAGACATCTTTTTCTGACAAGTTGGTAAGCCACATTGGGTCGAATACCCTGATCGTATCCATTTGGCCCTCCTTGTTTAGGACTATGACCGCTTCTGCTGTTCTCCAATCGTAGTACCACCACCTAAAATGTGGGGTGAAGTCCTGTGGCATTTCCCTGAGTGGGATTCTTGACATTGTGCACGGAGGACTCCACCTCAACACTATCTTCGGCTTTCCAGTAATGGCATCAATCTCAGACCTTCTGATATACCTTGTAGGCTATTGGGGTCTGAAGTTAACCCACCTGGTGTGGTACTCCTTCTTTAGGGCAGCCTCGAACCAGCCTGACATCTTCCTCGGGTCAGCATACAAGAGCTTTAGTTTGACCAGCTGGTTGAGCTCAAAACCTGGTAGAGTCTTTAGATCATGTGGAAATCTGAAGTACTCTATGCCCTTTTCTCTCTTAACTGCATACACGTTAAGATCCTCAAAATACACCCACGCTATGATCCTGCCAGTCACCTTATGATGTTTCTTGACTCTGTAGAGTTTGGTGTAGGCATCCTGTTTCGGTGCAGTGCGTTGGGCTCTAACTTCTTCAAAACACGCAGCCCACTGAGCCTTTCGAATATCGACATCATCAATTGAGGCTTGGGCCGTTTTCTCTACTTTCTCCGACTCTTGCTCCATCTTGTCTAACACCTCAAAAGTATCGCTGACAAGGGATTCACCCAGATTGGGGACCATATTTCCCTCATTGTCAGCGTACTGAGGGTAGTGCTCGGCAGTTACATCTTCAATCTCGATTCATCAACATCGTTGAGCTCTTCGTCACTAGTCGAGTCGCATGTCGGAGCATTCTTCACTATCTCATCTGGATTGAGCTTGAAAATATCTACGAGTTGCTCGTTTGATAGGTCGTGAATTATTTCCCCTTCTTTAGGGGTATAACTCACCGACCTCTTTACGATCCCTTGCAGATCAAGAATCATTGTAAGCTGAGTCTTGACCTGCTGAAGGGGAGCAACATCAAACTCATCCCTTTGGTAATTTGAATATGTTTGATTTACACATTCAACATATCAACCATTAGTAATTCATCAAAACAGAAATGCATTAAACTGAATTTAAACATTAAATACATAGATTTCAATACATGATTCAAATACAAAAATAATTTAATATATAAACATCTAATCTTTACTTTTGTCCTGTATCATCGTCTCGTCACTTGGTGAAGCCGAGGAAGAAGCTGGTTGGTCTTGTATGTTCTTGAACCTCCTTTCTTGACCTGAAGCAGAGGCTGATGCAGCTGCATCTCCTCCTGATGTATCATCATCATCCTTATCCTCTGTCCTTTCTTATTCCGTCCCCTCATCCTCTTCTGTCTCATCATCCTCATCATCACTTTCATCATCATCATCATCTCTGTCTCCTTCTTTGATCTTCAAGGGCTCTTCCTTAGATCCCTTTAACTTTAACATGATTGTCTTCTTCGCCTTCTCCAACTCCTCTATCTTCCTGTTTGATGTGACACTATGTGCTTGGAGTTGGGCTATCTCAAGGCTCTGAGCAACCATTTGTTGGGCCTGCTCCTTTATCACTCTAGCCTGCTCTTCGATCTGGTGAGACTGAGCAGCAGTAAGATCAGCAAGCTAACGGATCTGAGCCGCCTTCTCCTCATCTACTGCTAATAGGCGCATCACCATCCTATTGAGCGCAGACAGCTGTTCCTCTACCCCAATTGGAGGTAGAGGTCATACATATGGATAAGAGGGATGGGCTGAGGATCCAGCTTGGTAGGTAGCAGTGGTGGTGGTTGCTGTAGTGAAGATGGGTCTGTGAAGTGGTGGAGGTGATGTGGGAGTGAAAGATATGGTGGTAGATGGAATCCGTACAGTGGTGGGAGGTGCTAGCTGGCTCCGGTACATAACTCGGATCCATGGCTGTCTCTCCTGAGTCTCGTGGGTGTTCACCAACCACCCTTAGCCCATGTTCCGTGGGAACGACCTTGCTTCCCACAGTCCGTGTTAAGGGCACCTCTTCCGACTCCTCTTCCCTCTCATCAGGAACGAAATCCTGATGGAAACCAGCAGACTCAGTTCCATCGTGGGTGGATGGTGGAGATGGTATATCAGTGGTAGTGGCCCTAGATGGAATGGGGCCTGTATCTCCACCATCATTAGTGTCGTCATCATCGTCGTCATCAACTGGTAGACCTATAGGTTCAGAATCAGAGTCACTGTCATCATGACGCCATTTTCGTCTTTGCGGCGCCACATAGTTCTCATTTGCCAATGGCCAATCAACCTCTTCACTAGGGGCTTTACTTGCTTGCCCCTATACACCCTCATTCGACCCAAGGTCATGTCATCCATAATTTCCAAAGTAACTGCATCATGACTCTCCTTTGGAGAAGTGGCAGCTTTGTCGTTGAAGATTAGCTGTAGAAACCTGGGGTACATACAGAAGCCTTCCTCCCCTTTTGCTTCCAGGTTCTCTATCAGATAGGAAAAGATCATACTCAAGAAGCTGAAAGGGTGGTTCAGCACCAGTGCCACGAAGGCATTTTGAATCTGATCTGATAGATCATCGAACCCACCCCTCCTCGAAGCAATGCACTTCAGGATCACATGTGCCAAGTATTTGTACTGAGGGCACAGGTTGCTCTTATTGAGCACACCCGAGTTTATGTCCCCCGCGTACTTGATTCTGAGGAAGCAGCCCCTCACAGTCAGTGGATGTAATTTGGTGGGGTGATTCGTATCGTCCCCAAATCTAAGAACTTTCTGGAAATCAGCAGCAGTAACCTCGATATCCTAACCCAGAATGGAGCTCCGTATACTATACGGCTCACGAGAGCGATCAACTGAGGCATTCTCCCAGAATGCCTGGTGTAATGACCTGTAGGGCGTGCAAGGTGTAGATATAGCCTTATGTATCCGGGTGCGTCTCAGGAAGGCTATAATCTCTGTGAACTCGGCCCCGTTCTGATTAGTATGATCCAAGTGAGCACATATGTTGTGCTTTGGGTT
This sequence comes from Flaveria trinervia, assembly GCA_025506515.1. Lineage (NCBI taxonomy): Eukaryota > Viridiplantae > Streptophyta > Magnoliopsida > Asterales > Asteraceae > Flaveria > Flaveria trinervia. The sequence continues at coordinate 8,474 of JACCIX010000030.1, read as the reverse complement.
AATGGACCATCTATCAGCCATTTTTCTGAAACACAAGACACAGAATTATTAGTACATAATACATCACAATTCAGTTCTAAGTGTAATGTTTAAATTCATTCTGATTCATTCGTGCGAATGAATCATGCGACTGGAGTCAGTCGCTTGTTCTTTCGTGCGACTGAGCTCGTTCGGGTGAATGAGACATGCGACTGAGTTCAATCTGCTGACTGAGTCTGTGATTGGTTCAGTCGGCTGACTGAACTCATTCGCCTGGTTCATTCGTCCGATTGACCCAATCGCAAGATTCAATCGTGCGATTGGAGTTCATCCGGACGACCAGTCGCTTGTCCCACTGTTCAGTCGCCTGTGGTTCGGATCTTGACCAATTCAAGTAATTTAACATGGTTTAATGGTTCATTAGACTCGCCATCTTGTCACTAATAACCTATTAAACTTAATTTTAACATTTTGCTAAGTTTGTGTAGGTAATTAGGGCATTTTTCAGTTCGGGTCTTGTTTCATTCGAATATCACATATTTGGATTCAAGATCTTCTGATTTCAGTGAGACTTAACTGCAATGTACCTGTATAATCGTCAATCGAGAGTTAGAGAATCAACAGCAATGTGAACATAAGATCTCTAGAAATTTTGGCAGAGTAACGGGAAGAAATGCGATTTGGGTGCGATTGAGTGTGATGAGTACAGCGCGATCGACTGAGGCCCTTTAAATACTGAACCGAAGTTCAATCGGCCGACTGGCCTCATTCGCTCAGTTCATTCGGGCGACTGAGGTTCAGTCGTGCGATTGACTCAGTCAGTCGGCCGACTGAGTCTCAATCGGTCGACTGACTCATTCGTGCCCTTTCATTCGCACCCTCAGTTAACCGACTGAGTCTCAGTCGGTCGACTGACTCATTCGCACCCTGTCATTCGGTCGAATGGATCATTCCTATACACCATTCGGTGAATGACTAAATTTCATGTCCAGTCGTGCGAATGGGATCCATTCGCATGGTTGGTCCATATTCATGGTCCAATCGTGCAAATGGGTCACACTTAGTAAATTTTCTGCCATTTTGAACATTTTACTTTTAAGACCCTTTTAACTTTTGAAATAAACATTATGAGTTTTTGATCATCTCAGACATGATCATTTTAACCAATTTAGTCACCTCAGAAATGACTCTTTTAAACACTTTGTCACCTCAGACGTAACTGCTTTAAACTTGAAAATTCCTGTGGTCATCTCAGACATGACCCTTTTAGTGAGTTGATCCCTTATCGATTTTCATGATGTAGTCCGGCAAACAAACAAAACTAAAGGACTAAGTGAATAAAAACTAAACTAACTTACAAAAATAAACTTGTTTTTGGCTTTTTGTGAGGGATAAATCCTAGGATGGAAATCTACGGGATTTGGTTCAGGAATAGGCAGCTTCAACTTAGATTGACCACACTTGGACCAATTTAATTTTGGAATCATACAGGCAAGTCAAATCATTTGGGACTTGTTATCAAAATCTATTGATGCTCTATTCTTGGTTTTCATCCAGAGTCGTTAGCAACTTTTAGGAAATCATACTGGAACTATTAGATTACCACATTGATTTGAACTTTCAAGAATTGCAGCCACAATGATTGTCAATATGTTTGTCCTCTTAAATCCATACACAGATTTTTGACACAGACTGGTGATAGATTTAGGTTTAATTATTTCAACTAACATTTACGGATCCCACACTTATATGGTAATCAACACCTCAGGAGGCTTTGAGCGGTCTAGGATATATTTTACAAGAAGAGACTATTCTTAGAGCTTTCAAAGAGAAACCAATCCTCATGTCAGTTCCATCGCACAGCAGAGAGGCGGCAAACAACAATGAATTCTAGAATATCTAGGTTATGCTTATCCTCAGGTCAGTGCCATCGCACAGCAGAGAGGCACACACCCTATCTCCTTGTTAGAGCCGCTTAATTTTATTTTGCACAAAATGCACCAACAACATAAGTCATTAGCTTGATAGCATTTTTCTTTCAACTTTCATGCTTTGCTCTATTTATGGTCATCGGCACACATTTGTGGCATTTACATGCTCATTACCCCTTATTGGAGTATTGTTGATTGTGTTAACCAGTGATAAGATGGAAGCCACAGTCAGTTGTTGAACAACTTAGTTTGATCTTGAAATCACCAGTCAGGTCTTCTCATCTAATGTGTTGAATCTACCGACATATCATTTGTGATCTAGCAACCTCTAGGCTACTCTCTTGTGTTACCTTCATAGTTACCAGTTTTTCTATCATCTTCCCTTTTTGTATTGCTGACTACACAGACTTATACTTTGAATTTTTGCATCTTTCTAATTAAATTTTTAAAGTCCCTCTTGATTTGTTCCTGTGTACTATCATATTCCAAAGGGTTGAATCGGTATCACAGATACGATCTACCTTATATCAGCTTTCCACTCCTTCTCTCTCGTCTCTTCTTTTTTTTATAATGTTACCTGCTGACTTATTCTCCCCCTAAAATACTAACATCATAACTAGTTTAATTATTTTAGGATTTTAATAAACAGTAGAATACCATGAGTTTAAATTTAAAACGGACTAAATTAATCAAATAAAGTAAAATAAAATGAAGGAATGTCTAAGCTACATCGGACTACACATGATCATCATCAGGAATAACATCACTTTGCTTTTTAACGTCGTTGACCTCTAGCAGATATTGAAAACATGGTTTATCAAAGGCTTTAGTATAGAGGTCAGCGTGTTGAAAATCAGTATTAATTTTTACCATATCAATTAAGTTCTTTTCAAAATAATATCTTATGAAATGGTATTTAATACTGATATGTTTGGTCTTTGGATGTTGGACTGGATTTTTAGTTACTGCAATTGCAGCAGAGTTATCAACAAAAATAGGAGTAGAAGAAAACTTTAAACCGTAATCCCGCATTTGCTGTTGAATCCAGATGATTTGTGAACAGCAACTGGCAGTAGCAACGTATTCGGCTTCACAGGTTGACAATGCAACCGATGTCTGCTTCTTACACTGCCAGGTAACTAATCTTCTCCCAAAGAATTGACCCTGCTGATGTAGACTTGTAATTCATCTTACATCCCCCGTAATCCGAGTCACTATACGCCGTGAGCTCAAAGTCATCATCTTGAGGATACCACAACCCAAGTGTGGGTGTACCCTTCAGATAACGAAATATCATCTTGACCCTGATCAGATGGTTGACCTTAGGCTTAGCCTGATATCTAGAACATAAACACGTAGCATACATGATATCAGGTCTTGAGGCAGTGAGATACATGAGGGATCCAATCATTCCTCGGTACATTGTGGCATCTACAAGATCTCCATTTTCATCAGGTGCTATATCGTGATTCGTAGCAAGTGGAGTCCCAGTAGCAGAAGCATTCTCCATGTCAAAACGACTAAGAATGTCTCCTACATACTTGGTCTGATGTAGAAATATCCCATTTGGAGTCTGATCCACCTGTAACCGAGAAAGAACTTCATCTCCCCCATAGCACTCATCTCAAATTCTTTTCATAACTGCTTCAAATTCTTTGCATAACTCTTCGTTCTTTGAACCGAAGATTATGTCATCGACATAGAATGTACGAGCAGTAGGTCGCCACCTTTTTCTTTGATTAACAGTGTGCAATCAATGACTCCCCTGCGAAAGCCGTGTTTCTCAAGATGAGTCGAGAGTTTCTCATGCCAAGCTCTTGGAGCTTGATGAAGCCCGTATAAGCCTTGTCGAGTTTGTAAACTCTATCCCGATGATAAGGATCTTCAAATCCTCGGGTTTACTAACATAGATGTTTCTCTGATTTCCCCATGAAGGAATGCACTCTTCACATCTAATTGGTAGACTCTAATCTTCATGTACAATGCATAGGAAGGAAGATGCGAATGGCTTCCATCCGTGCCACGGGTGCAAACACTTCATTGTAGTCAATTCCCTCGACTTGGCGAAATCCTTGAACCACCAATCGAGCCTTGTTCCTGATAATGACTCCTTGGTCATCTTTCTTGCATTTTAAGACCCATTTGGTGCCAATGACCTTAGCACCTTTAGGTCTATCAACCAGAGTCCATACACCTAACTTCTTGAACTGCAGAAGTTCTTCTTGCATGGAACTCACCCACGCCTCATCATTTAGTGCATCATTGACGTATTTTGGCTCAAACTGTGAGACAAAACACCGATAAGCACCATCATGAATATATCCCTTTTCCATAACGGAGGCATAATCAGCTGAGTATAGCTGATTTCGGGTTTGTACTCCTGAGCTGACATCCCCAATGACATTGTTTAGGGGATGATAGACGTTTAGTCGTGATCCTGGAGTAGTAGGAACAGCTACCTCAGAGCCAAGATTATGAACATTTGGTTCTGCAGCTGAGGTAGTTGGAGTTTGAGGCTCCGAAGTCGAAGGTACATCACTGGTAGATGCTTGTGGACTTTCAGGAACTGGAACCTGTTCCTCCTGACTGTTCTGGTCATCTTCTTCAGCTTCATCTTCAGAGGAGGAGTCACTGTCGTCGACTACTCCCCCTGACTGAGTAGATGATCCTCCCAGTGAGCTTGTTGTTGGTGTATTCAAGATATCATACATCATCCGTGTAGCTAACTCGTCATCCGAGGGAGAGAGAGAGATATTGAAGGACTTGAAGAATCCATCATAGTCGAAGAAATAGGCGGGTCCTTTGCCAGTAGGTGGTGTGGTGTATCGTTGAACGTCAACATTACACCACACTTCTACTAGACCCGTTGAGTTGTTCTAAACCCTCTTGTTCGGAATGTTGTACCCTAGAAAGATTCCTTCATCCGCCTTCTCGCTGAATTTACCTTCTTGTGTTTTCTTCAGAAGTGTGCACAGTGCGCCAAATGGTTCGAGATACTCCAGATTCGGTTTGCGTCTTTGTAGTAGCTCGTAACAGGTCTTGCTATGACGCTTGACAATCAGAACTCGATTCAGTGTATAACATGCATTAGCAACTGCCTCATTCCAAAATTGGATAGGCAGTTTCGAGTCTGCTAGCATAGTTCGTGTTGTCTCAATCAAGAATCTGTTCTTTCGCTCAGCACACCATTCATCTAAGGCGTGTAGGCAGAAGTGAATTGATGTAGAATACCCTTTTCCTTGCAGTAAGCCTCCATCCACTGGTTCTTGAATTCCGTCCCGTTGTCTGAGCGTACTTGTCTAACCTTTAGCTTGTATAGAGATTCCAGTGTGGTTACTAACTCCTTGAAGGACTCAAATGTTTCTGATTTGGACTTCAGAAACATTACCCACGAGAACCTGAGTAGTCATCAGTAACCACTAAACAGTAAAAATTGCCTCCTATGCTCTTTGTACTGACTGGACCAAATAGATCCATGTGAAGAAGTTCAAGAGGAAGTTCTATTGAATGAATTTTCTTTTCCTTATGAGACTTCTTCGTCTGTTTGCCTTTCTTGCAAGCTACACAAAAATCAGGAAGCTGGAAGTTCTTGACATTAACTCCTCTCACCAGATCCTTCTGAATCAAGTGATTCATCTTCCTTTGACTAATGTGTCCCATTCTCCTATGCCAGGAGATGGAATCCTTCTCAGTAGCTTTAGATAGAAAACACTGAACTTCTGCTGTTGCAGCAGTTGTTGAAAGATCCAAAACATAAAGGTCTTTATATCTTGAAGCCGTCATAAAAACTTGGTCTTCTGGGATCACGTAATCTTTCTTGAGCACGTAACACTTCTTGTGTCGAAGATGACTTTAAATCCCTTATCGCAGATTTGGGAAACAGAGAGTAAGTTATTTTGAAGTTGTTGAACATAGTTCACTTTATCAAACTTAACTTTCTGATTTCCCACTTCTCCCTGAGCTGTGATATATCCTCCTTGTTTCCAGCAAACGAAACATGCCCTCCTTTTATTGCTTGACGTTAGATAAAAGAGCCATGTTTCCTGTCATGTGCCTGGATGCTCCGCTGTCTATAATCCACGTATTAGATTCAGCACTGTAGCGAACACCCTGCACATACAATGTAAAGGATTAGTGTAGGTAAGGAACCCAAGCCTTTACTGGCTTGGGTTTCCCAGAGGCATCAAACATCATAAATTCAACCCATTGACCCTTGGAGGGTAAGGGTAGCCCAGGTTTCTTCTTGTCATCATCATTAGACACAGAGGTTGACTTCTGTTGGACCATAAGAACAATGAGCCAAGATCACAGAAAACCTCCAAGTCGCACATGGTATCACAACAACTGCTGAAAGCCTCATCAGTAGTTGGACAAGTGCTGAAGACTTCAACAGCTGAAGATCAAGTGCTGAAGACCTCAACAGCTGAAGAACTAAAGTGCTGAAGTACAACAGCTGAAGAACTAAAGTGCTGAAGTACAACAGCTGAGAACACAAGTGCTGAAGCTGAAAGACCAAAGTACTAAATACAACAGCTGAAGAGTTTACAAGTGCTGAAGATCAACAACTGATGTAACAAAGTCTAAGACAAAGACTGAAGACATCAGATGATGATATACTACTGAATCATCAGCTGATGAAACACCTGAAGGTCAAAGTCTGAAGATCAAGTACTGAAGCCTCAGTAGTTTGTCACAACTGCTGAAGAGTACTTCTTCAGTAGTTGTGATATCAGTAGTTTTATATTTTATGTTTCAGTAGTTTTGTAAAACGACTGAAGAGCTTGTTCTTCAGTCGTTGTAGTTTCAGTAGTTTTATATTTTGTACTTAACACGCTGATATGTTCTCAGTAGTTGTGAACATTTCAGTAGTTGTTGAGAATTAGTTATTTTTGTACTAGATCTGCCAGTTGTCACTTTCCGTGATAACAGCAGTGATTGTTGCACTCTATATAAGGAGTGACAACTTATTGTACCATATGAATGAATGGAATGAACGAATGATTTGATTAGAAATATTTTACATCTATAAACATTCCTGAAATCAGAAATATATATTCTCTCCTATAACCGTATGCGCTCTTAATGCATACAAGTATCGATTGCTTGCTACAATTGTCTAATTCCTGTTTGTATTCCGCTGCTTGAATCCTAATACATCAAACTTGTGATCGCTGATCCTGTCAAATGGTATCAGAGCAGGTTAATCATTGATCGATCTAATAATTGATCATTGAAACTGCTATTCAAGATCTAAGTTTGATTGAATTAGCTTTTGTTTTTGCAAGAAACGGTTATAGAGATTGAGTTTTCTGTATTTCTGCTCATTCATCCTGAGATCTTTTCTTGGTTCTCATTGAGTTTGTTGTGGTCTGTCTAAAACTTTTAAAAGCTTGAACTAAATTGTTTTTGAACTGAAAATGACTACTCCTCCATGATCCTCACAATACTGGTTCCTCAACCAAGCCACCAATGCTGGTTAGGAATGAGTATAACATATGGCAAAGACGTATGCTCATCACGTCTGTTAACAGCGCAGGGTGTGGACATCAGTGGTACATGGTCCACACAAGCCTATGGTGAATAACCTGGAAACCAATCAAATGGTTCCAAAGAGGAGGGAGCAATACTCAGATGAGGATAAGAAGTTACTTGAAAATGATGCAAAAGCCCATGGAATTCTGGCCATGGCACTGCCAAATGAAATCTATTCTGGGCTAATGCATCATGAAACTGCCCATGACCTCTGGAATGCCTTGGAAGAACAATTTGGAGGAACAGATGAGGTCTTGGCAAATAATAGAGAAATTCTTGCCCAACAATATGAGACATTCTCTCATAGAAAGGGTGAGACACTGACTCAACAATATGAGCGGTTCTCTTGTTTGATCTCTGAACTAAAAATGGTCAAACTTGAATACACCAATATTCAGACGAATAACAGATTTCTCAGATCACTGCCTGAGAGATGGGACACATACACTATTGTCCTACGCTCCAGTGCAAGTTTGGACAAACTATCTCTCACCCAACTCCATGGGAAACGGCTCACTTTTGAGAGAGAGATAGAACAGAAGAGAAAGCTGTCTTCATCTGGAAAGCTCACTGAAGACTTTGTACAGGCAACACTGCCTTGGTGGGTCATGAGTCAGAATATGCTTCATCTGAATGCCAGTATGATGAGCATATTAATTTCTCTTCAAGCACTTCTGATTCTGCATTGTGAGTGTTGATGGTCAGTTTACGGTGTGTAATAACGACAATCTATGTTTCATTATGGATGATCTCAAGGGGATTGCTGATGATGACTTAGAAGAGATGGATATTTTGAGCCAAATGGTCTTGATAAATATCAGATCTCAGAAGTTCTATAAAAGAACTGGAAGAAAATTCCCAGGACTCTCTGGCAAAACCAAAGTTGGTTTTGACAAGAGCAAGTTGAGGTGTCACAAATGCCAAAGGCTTGGACACTTTGCAAGAGAGTGTAGATCAACTGGATCTAACTCCACTGCACCCTTTGTGACTTTTCCTGGCAATAGTCAACAACACAGAGCAACATCCTGTCAC
>JACCIX010000789.1:0-48232 GCA_025506515.1 Flaveria trinervia | reverse complement strand
AAGCGAAAGAGAAGTGCTGATGATCACACTGCTGAAGACAAATCCTTGGAGGAGCTGGTCAAAGAAGCTGACACCACACACAGCCGCTCCATGGATAAAATAATTGAACAACTCTTCAGGCAGGGGTTGACACAGCCACACTGGATAGTGAGATCAGAAGGTTAGAAGTACAGAGATACAAACCCGATGGGCAGGGTATGATGCTCTTGAGAAAGAGAGGTTGGAAATAATAATCCGCTTTATTGCAAAATACTTGGGAAGATCATTAATGGAGATCCGCGCATGGACCAGGGACAACATTCTGGCTATAGCCACCAGAATCTGTCTGTCTGAGCAATTTAACAAAGGGATTATTGTGGAAGCCCTTGATGAGGCTGGGGCTGGCAAAAGGTTAGAGATGGCTAAACTCACAAAGGTGAAATAACTACAAGGATGCTAGATCAACCTTCCCTTCCACCCACTCAAACAGATCCTATCCCTCAAATCCCCAACCGACCTCTAAGCCAAAATCCAAACATCCTCTTCTTCAAAACCAATCCTTCACCAACCCAACCATCATCCAGTGATGTACCCAGAAGGAGGAGAAGGGTGCTGAGGATGGAAGAAGAAGAAGAAGAAGAGGATGAAGATGATAGTCTGCCACTCTCTGCTGTTCTGAAGCTACCAAAACCCCGAAGTCAACCCATGATCACACTGACTCTCAAAGGGAAATGGTCAGAGTCAAGATAGAAGAGAAGAACAGCAGAAACAGCACGATGAGCAACTATTGAAGATGGTTGACAAGGAATTTCCTCAGTCATCATCTATTCAAGCCATGAAAGGGCATGCTCAAAGGCTGTACACTCTCAGGCACACCTTTCAGTATCAGAAGGAGAGAGTGAGAGAATGGCCAGACCCCAGGGTGAGTTCTAGAATCCATAAAAGAACTATCCCACACAGATACAACGGCCAGGTACGAAAAACAATAGAATCTACCATCATGTTGGCCGTTGTAGTCTCACCTTGGGAAATCATTGATGAATTCAAGAAAGCTCACCAAGCAAAGAAGACACCTCAAGCCTTACTAGAAAACAAGATGATTAAGAAGGGGTTGTTATATAAAAAGCTTGAAGACATCCAAAAGAATGAGCTCCAGTTACTCCTTGAAGGCAACCATCCTGATGAATTTGTATATAGGGAGGTAACTACGGTGGAGCTGAAAAATGGCAGGACCATGAAGTACTTATCAGAGTACTATGGTCCAGAGTTCTTCTTCGAAGGAGGAGCAGAAGAACTCTCTCAGGAGGAACAAGTTGTTCTCCTTGAGGCCTATGTTCGTGAGTCATACAGACTCATTATGGGGAAGTAAATCTCATGAATGGGATAACAACTCTGTGTCCAGTTCCCCAAAACAGAGTTCCCATTCATACTCTGCCAAACAAATATTTGAGATTTCTTCCCAGGCCGGAGCTTACATGGGTCATCTTCTCTACTGATCAAGAAGGAAAAAGACCAACATTTTGCCATCAATAAGTGGGAGTACAAAATAAGTTAGAGGTTTTGGCTGCATTGGTTCAGGGGGTTTGTTGGACCAAAAGAACCAATGAGCCAAGATCAGAAAACCTCTAAGTCCCACACGGTATCACAACAACTGCTGAAAGCCTCATCAGTAGTTTGACAAGTGCTGAAGACTTCAACAGCTGAAGATCAGTGCTGAAGACCTTAACAGCTGAAGAACCAAAGTGCTGAAGTACACAGCTGAAGAACACAAGTGCTGAAGCTGAAAGACCAAAGTACTGAAGTACAACAGCTGAAGAACAAAGTGCTGAAGCTGAAAGACCAAAGTACTGAAGTGCAACAGCTGAAGAGTTCACAAGTACTGAAGATCAACAACTGATGTACAAAGTCTGAAGACAAAGACTGAAGACATCAGCTGATGATATCTACTGAAGTCATCAGCTGATGAAACCCCTGAAGGTCAAAGTCTGAAGATCAAGTACTGAAGCCTCAGTAGTTTGTCACAACTGCTGAAGAGTACTTCTTCAGTAGTTGTGATATCAGTAGTTTTATTTTCTATGTTTCAGTAGTTTTGTAAAACGACTGAAGAGCTTGTTCTTCAGTCGTTGTAGTTTCAGTAGTTTTATATTTTGTACTTAACTTGCTGATATGTTCTCAGTAGTTGTGAACATTTCAGTAGTTTGTTAAGAATTAGTTATTTCTGTATTGGATCTGCCAGTTGTCACCTTCCGTGACAACAGCAGTGATTGTTGCACTCTATATAAGGAGTGACAACCTATTGTAATCAGTGAGTGAAATGAGTAATTGAATGGAATGAATGATTGATTTGATTAGAAATATTCTACATCTATAAACATTCCTAGAAATCAAAAATACATATTCTCTCCCTATAACCGTATGCGGTCTTTATGCTTACAAATATCGATTGCTTGCTACAATTTGTCTAATTCGTGTTTGTATTCCGCTGCTTTATATTCTGATACATCAAACTTGTGATCACTGATCCTGTCATTTTTGTCATGGTTATTTGTTTTATTGTAAGTCTTATATGAGATACATATTTTGTTTACAATCATTAAATATTGCAAGCCTGGCGATGTCTTAGATATTTAGGCCTGACAAGCCTATTTGGTGCAAAAGCTGATGTATTGCTGGCTCCTGATGATGTATGCTTGTTCATCATGGGAACCAAGTACACTTAGCCAATTTTATAAACTTGTAATCAAGTCAAGGTTTGGTTGTAACTGTATGTGTTCTATAAACTTGCTAACTCATAACCATCGACATGAATTACTACTTGTAACCTATATATATATATGTGTGTGAGTGTTTAACCCATGGGTACTTACCAACTTTCAAAGTTGACCCTTTATTTTTAACACGTTTGAGGTTTACTGCTTGAGGATCTCTTCGTGCTCATATAGGACTTGGACTTAGTTTAATTGAAAATCATATGCTGTTGTTTATTTTTCTTAGTATTGTAATGTTCAGAAAATGATATTTAATAATATTTCAACTAATTAGTTCCTTGTGCTATGAACAATCGTTTCACATTTGTTCGCACCGGCGATTCCACCGTCGGTCGGTGTGTGACAGATTGGTATCAGAGCCATGGTTATAATGAATTAGCTTATTAGAAATGGAATGACCTAGACTATTACTAAGTATCTTTACACATGAGTCCTCTAATGTACTTTATATGCTTATATAGGACCTTAAGTGCTTATATGTTTATATTTGATTCTGTGATTATATGTCTTATGTGATTACTCTTATATTTTGATTCTTATCAATGCACACACAAATCTTAAATCATATTCTAAGACATTATCAGCCTAAATCAAATGGTTCTCAAAATAAGCTTTGAATCATTATTCGTGGTTTTCAAGTCTCATCAAAGTCTATGTGCTATAACTTGAAACATGTAATGCTGGAACAATGGGATGTCCGTATCTTGAGGTGTTATGTCTAGGCAAGGTATTCATATAAATCCAAATCAACCGATGGATCCATTTACCATACCTAGGAACCCTTGGTGTGAGTGTCCACTTATAGGTACGCATGTTTTCATTAAGGTTGTGGTTGACCTAATACTTTGATAAGTCAATGTAATGTTTTGGACTGTAGACCGAACTTTACACTCGAAACATCATGTTAGTTTGAATCGTTTCATCCTTGATTTTGTTCCTCTGAATCTTAAAACTCATTATCCTATTTCTCTTAACGACCCTTAATAATCTTTTTGAATGTCTTCCCCTCAAAACCGTACTTAATCTGAAAACTCATTTCAATGATACTTTTATTCTGAACTGAACCATTAATCTTACCAACATGATTTTGATGCGACTTTAAACTAATGTAACTTTGAAACCTCAATGACATAGTAAACAAGAATCAATCATCTAAGAACCATATCGAAGTTATTTGCTTTGAGGAGCTCTTATGAATTCATATCTCCTTGAAAAGTGTCTTGAGAATATTTCTCGTGTTCGTCAAGTCAACTCTCGTGTTGATCTGATACTTGGTGCTTCACTCGTGACAAAACTTCCTTAGTTGTCATGTACCGTCTAAAATGCAAAAGCTTGTCAACTAAAAGGTCTAAACAAATTGATGATCTATTCACTTTCTCAAGAAAACATATGAAACCTCAAATCACAAAATTAAACAAACTTAAGCATAGCAAAATGTCAAAATTAAACTTATTGAAATTAAATGCTCCCAAGAGTTCCCTTGCAAACACAAAATAAAATCTAAGTTTTCAAATAACCTTGAAATTAATTTTCTCCTCATTAAATATCGGGACAAAATTTTCTAAAGTAGGGGAGACTGTAACATCTGCCCCTTTTGAAAAATAGAAATCCAAACCCGAATCCGTTTGGGTCAATTTTTAGAAAATTAAATACATTAATTAGAAATTTAATTTATTTTAATCCTTCAAAAACAATAATAAAACTATTTATTCAATTTCTATTTATTAAATCAATTCATAGTAATTTCATGATTTATAGAATAAAATTTTATAAATTCATGAATTTTATTTGTCATTTATGAGTTTTAATTATAAAACTTAAATAAAGGATTAAAATACAAGATCATTATTCTACAAATATGTAAGGTCTATAGAATGTTATTAATATATATAGATTTTAAATATTCAATTAAAATAATAATCAAATTAGAAGTTCTTATTAGATTTTTAAAGTCTACAAATATTTAATAAAAAGTTATTAAATTAAAATTAAAGTTTTAATAAATTTAAGGTTTAAGTTGTAATTCTTTTTTTTATTTATTTAAATTATTTAATTTTATATTTATTTTAAATTCCAATCATAACTCCCTTTTAAAAGACTTGTATGTAGCACCTGGCTTTTTTAAAGGCAAGATAGGAGGAATAAAAAAAAGAAAAGCTATAAGGTCCAAGTGGAGGGACCAAAGTGTCCAAAAGGACAAAATTTTGAAAAAGTTGGTGTATGGTGGGCATGGCCGCCCACCCTCACTTCACATCAACATCTTCTTCGGCTTTAGAGAGAGAAAAACAAAAGGAGAGCAGAAACTCTCGGCTTGTGGAAGAAGAAGAAGAAGTGAACGAATTCAAAGTAAGAATTCGTGGTTTTTACATATGGGTTTTATCCTGGTTATGTGCTTGTATGCTTTTGTGTTTGTGTATGTGTTCGGGGGTGTGTTTGGCGTTGTTTTTAGGTGCTGTGAACTCTTTGCAAGCGGGTTAAAAGGAAGAACACTCAAGTTGCACCAGGTGAGTTCTAGACCCCGGTTTTTAATTGTTTTTAAACATCTTTGGGGCTGAAATGTATTTAAATGATTTTCAATGTTTGAGTATGTATGCCCGTATGTATTGTGCATGAATGAATGTGTGTGACATCCGGTAAATTTCCGTTACCAAACTCCGTTAGTTCCGTTAAGTGTTGCATACACGTGTCGTGAACACACACTAGTTTTCGTTTAACGTTGGTGACCTAATAATAATGAATAATGTTAAAGTAATGAGAATCTAATTGATTATGTGATTATTGTGTCATGTTTGTGTGGTGGAATGTTTTTAAAATGTTAATTAGAAAATTAATCACGTAACGCGGAAACATGTCTATTTATTCGTATGTCTTGTGTTTTTATAAAGATAAAATATAATGATTTTCATTAGTTTATATCTTTATATTATTAAGTTAAAAACACTTTACAAAGAGTTTAAACCTAGTTTTTTTTTATAAAATACAAATTACAAGGGCTAAAAGGGTAATTATGGAAATTAAAATTAAACAAAACATCCAAACCCTAATCCCCACACCTCATTCGGCCGTAACCACCCACACACACCCCTCCCCACTTCGAATTCGACCAAGATCAAGTCCCTAAACCTCGGTTTCGTTCGATTACAAGGCGCACAACTTGTTGGAATCATCAATTGCAAGCTATAACACGTTTAAAGGTTAGATTTTTCATGTTTTTGTGGGTTCTTGTTGAGAGCCGAACCCTAATACGACTTTGGGTCTTCATGGAGTCGAAATTGATGTTAGTTGTTGGTGTTAGCATGTTAGTTGGATTGATTACGTGTTGTTTAACGTTGAATATGCATGAATTGTATGTTTTTAGTGGATTGATCATGAACTTTGATTATAAGCAAACCCTAATTCAAAAATTGGTAGGATTATGGATGAATGATGATTGTTTGATGAATGTTTGATGATTAATAGGTTGTATGAATGCTAGGTTACATTGATTTTGCAAGAATTAATGAATTGATGTGGATGTTCATAGCTTACTAATAATAGTAACTTTATTTTGCATGTAATGTTGAATTATTGATGAACTGATGTTATGGATGTGTTCATGATGATGATTAGATGCTCGATTGTTGTTATGAATGCTAGAAATCTTTGAAGGGATGTTGTTGTTCATAGCTTGCAAAAAGTAGAAACTTTTGTTCATGAAGATTGTTAGGTTATGATGTTTGGATGTTGTTGATCATGCTTAGATGATAATATGAGCTTGAATTGGGATATTATTAATGAATTCATGAATGCATAGGATGTTTGATGGATGTTGGATGTACTTTTCCGAAAGGAAACTTTAATTGCATAAAGTCTGAAAAATGATAGTTTGAATATGTTGGGATGTTAGGAGCATGTTAGTATGATCATGGATGAATTCTAATGTGGTAGAACATGGTAATTTGGTTGTATGTGATGCTGGGGTAATCATGAATGATATTTGGACATTTATGATCATGTATGATTTGGATGTTGATTAGTAGTAGGACATCATGTTTGGGACTGGAAATTGATTGTTGTGATGTTGTTGAATGCAATGCACATGGCTAATGAATATGATTATGATCATCATACACGCGTACGAATCTGAGGCCCCTACTTATAGGATTGGCAGGGTTAGGATGTGAAGTCGTGAGTGGCTTCACATGGCATGTGGTGATGGTTTGATCTTTGTGTGACATGTTAGTTGTGTTATAACTAGTGGATATATTAATGTTCAAGATTCGCATGACTTGTATGATATTTGGTTGTATGATGATCTAAGTGATACACCTGGATGATATAGCATACATATAAATGTTAACTATGTATGATATGTGTGTATGATTACTTGAATGGCTTACCACACATAAAGTCACCAACGGGTCAAACGGGTCAACTGGGTCAAACATGTCTGTTTTGTTTGAAATCTTGAGTCCTTGGTAGTAGTGTACTTAGGTTTTCACATGTTTTTTGCTTACACGTACTCATGTACTTATATGATCTAGGTAACCTCTGAAGGTTGTCTGCCTATTCTGTTTGTCAAGTCAAACTCTAAGTATCTATCGCATATCAGGTGAGTTCATGCCCCACTCTTTTTTAATCTCTTTTGGGGGAGATAGCATACTGGTAAATCACAAACACTTTATGTATTCAAGTTGTGTATAATATTATATAGTGTTGATATCATGGAAAAGTCCTCACACTTTCGAATTCTTAATATTGAATAGCGGGGAAATTTGGGTAGTACTACTGGGTCTGACGAGCCCCACCTGTGTGACTCGAGGTCAACCGGTGCAATTTGTCCTAATGAACATTGTCACGACCTGTTAAGTCGTGACAGGAGGCAACAATGTAACATGTGACATCCGTCACCTCAAGGTTCGTCGAACGACATAAATAACATAGAAATATTTTAATTATTCTTTCTTTTCTTCATGAACTCCTGCTTTAAGGGATCATGTCTGCTTATTTTTTTCCCTTGTGCCTGTACTTCCTTCGAGAACGTGTGTTAAGCATAAAAATTTTATAAATTTCATCGCCATTACCACCAAATATGTCATTTTTAACTTCGACCATTGTCATTAATAAAACCATTTTAGACTATCAAATGCCATTAAACACGCTTTTAACCGTAATGTAACGAACATTTTAAGATCGTAATCAACCGAAACAAATTTTTGGGAAACTCGAGGGTTAAGTGCAGCGACTAAACTTGTAATTTTGCAAACCTGGGCTGGGTATATAAACCCTATTCCCAGCCGTTTATCCTTATCTTCATCTTCTTCACCTTCAACATTTTCTCCACTTTCTCTCTCGATCTAGCACCTAAAATCGTCACGTTTGTCGTGTTTTCACTGCCAAATATGGGTATCATCGTGTATACGCGTTCCTAGCAGGTAGACAACCTTGTTCAACCCGTTTTTGGTTTGGTTTTACTACTGCATTTTCTAGGGTTTCGGGTGCTCAGGTTCATCCGAGCACATGAGGTCGTGTGGTGTGGGGGCGTGTGAGGTCTTTCTGCTTGTGGTTTCATGTTTGTGTATGTTTGTTGAGTGTTTCTGGAAGTCCTCGTGGTATAAAACTCGCGTTACAGCAGCTCGGGGGCTGCTCAGCCCGACCACAATCGCGATTCTGCAGTTCAGGTGACTGGGTCTGTCATGCGATTGAGCCGTGCGACTGAGTGAGTCGTGCGACTGAATCATGCGTCTAGGTCAATCGTGTGACTGAGTTGTGCGACTAGGCATGTCGTGCGACTGAGTCGTGCGACTGTGTGTTTGTGTGCGATTTAGTCAGGTGACCGACTGAGTGTATGCGATTGTTTTTGTTTCGCACGACTGGAGTCCAATCCACGAATGAAGGTTCAATCGCACGAAAGTAGCTAATTCGCACGATTGAGGGTTGATTCGTGCGCATGGAGGTTGGGTCGTGCGAATGTGTGTGTTGTGTGGTGCGACTGAGTCCAATCGCACGAATGAAGGTTCAATCGTACGAAAGTAGCTAATTCGCACGATTGAAGGTTGATTCGTACGAATGGAACGTGGGTCGAGCGTCTAGTCCTGTTGTGTGACTGATGATGAGTGTGAATTTCCCTCGAACGTCTGATGATGATAAGGCAACATCAGTAAAAGTGTCATTGCTTGACCCCAAAGATTAAAGTCAACGCTATCAACATGCACATAATATTTCAATTGAAATAAACCTAACATTTTACAATTACCGACAACCCATTTGAAACTACAGATACTTAACAAGTGTCATCTTTCATAACAAGGAGATCTTTACAAGGATGTCGTAAGCAATGACGACTACTCGTAGTACTTGGATCTACATAAGATCTGATACGTGTGTCCGCTTGTGTGTGTGTGCCACCCACGACCGAACCGATACAACCCGAACCGACCAAGCATTACTATACGCTTTATACATGTCATTAATGCTTGACAATAACTGTCAATAGGTGTTTGACCGTTCTTTGCACTCAACTTGGGATACATCGATCTTACATACTTACCACTTAACAAGTGAGTTTCGTGGCCCTTTTTATGCTTATACTACTTTACAAACATTTACAAACATGGGGGAAAAGTATGCTCGCCCGTTTTCTATGCTGTACACACATACATACAATTTTCATACAAGGAATCAATGTGATACTGTGTTGCAAGTACTTATCTGATACATGCTTGGGTCTGCTGTGTGGTTCTATCTTTGCAACTATTTAATTCCAGTGTGGGAACCGACGGTTAGGTATTGGTAGTACTACTGGGTTGACACCCCCACCCTCGTGTTGGTATACTAGTTAGTACCAACAATAGCCAGGTACGGGCCTTGGTGAATATATCCGACAATTTCTTTGTGTACGTCGCTAGGTTTGGTTGCAAAGCTCATGTCATGTGATTTTACTTGTGTATATAACTGTATTCACGGTATTCCATATCATTTACTTTATACAGCATCACTTACACTTTTATTACTTAAACCTGCGAGCTCACCAACAATTTTGTTGACCATTTTGAGCATATCTTTTCAGGTGATCAAGCTAGCTGAGGTTCTAGGTGTGCTGCCTTAGTGGAGACCCTAGGATGCATTTTTGGACTAAACATGTTTGACAAACAGTTACTTTGAACAATGTTGAACTGTGTAACAATTACAATCTTTTGAAACTTGTTCCCGGGTTGTGGGAATTTACATTACAATTTCATCTTTATGTGATCATGTGAATCGTTATCCTGTTATGCATATGGCTATGTTGTCGTGAACATCGACTATTACGACACAAGTCCCCTTGTTGTCGGTGTCGTCATGACACCCTTGTCATCATTTTTATTATTGCATCTCTATCGCTTACCATGTGTTATGACGATTCCCGTCTCGTCGCAACCCCGTGTTTCCGCTCTTAGCGGAGGTGTGACAGACTGGTATCAGAGCCATTGGTTATAGAGAATTAGGCAATACACTTGACCTAGACTATAACCTAGGAACCTTCATGTAGATTGCATGCCAGGGTTGTGTGCATTTTGTATCTCATACGTGTTCCTCATTACTTGTTCGTTATCTATCTATTTCGTGATCTTCCCACCCTATGAGAGAGCCTTGTGCTCACTCTTTTATGGGATGCTCCTATTAGATCTTCCGTTCCCTCTGCGCGCCAAGTTATCATAACCAATTCGGGTATTAAGACCCGAAGAGATCTTCACAGATCATATACTGCGCTTGACCTTGGATACTGAGACCGACCCGAGGAGGCTATGTCTGAGTCCTTTAAGGATGCGAGATAGGCAACCTCCACCAGACTATACTGATTACGTGCTTGGGCTCTCAGTTGACTTGATGGATTATTATGGATATGATGTAAAGGAAGTCGGATGTCAGTAACGGATCGGGCATCATTCTCGGTACATCGTGGGTGTGGTGGGAACGCTGCGGGAACCCTATATATAAACATCACCGGTATACCGAGAATATGCTTGAAATGGGCTGCATGGTGATCTTGACCGACCAGAACATGAACATTGGAACTTGATAAACGGAATACTTGTGTATCTTATGGTGACTAAAGCTTACATGTTACCCTCTTTTATGAATAGAACATGCCGCCTCGAAGATCTACTCGCAGTAATAGTAGCGGAATTGAAGCCCCAGGGGCAGAGGCAGAGGCAGAGGCAGAGGCAGGGGAGAACCCCAAGAACAAGTGATGCTCCAACCAGTAGCAATCAAGGAACAGGGAACGCGGATATGGCAGCCCTGATCGCTCAACAGCTGGCCGCACTAATTCCGACTATCGTGGCCCAAGTGAGCGATGCTCTTCAGAATTCTCACCCCCACGGGGACGGTGGCAATGATAATGAGGATAACGTTAACCCGACTGGGAACGAAAGCAATCAGGAGACCGAAATGGTGGTACAACCGGTAACGAAACTGGAATTGTTAATGAGACCGGGGTAGTGAATGCTAGACGGGATGTTCGTACAAGGAATTTGTGGCTTGTAAACCACGAGAGTTTGATGGCAAAGTGGAGCCATAGCTCTGACCAGATGGCTTGAAAAGATGGAGGCCGTGATCGACATCAGCGAATGCCTCGACAGCCAAAGGATTAAGTACGCCACTTGCTCACTACAGGGCAAGGCACTAACGTGGTGGAACACTCAGATTCAGGCTAGGGAAGAGAATCCGCGATGCAAATGTCGTGGGATGAGTTCAAGGCCCTAATCACCGAGGAGTACTGTCCTCTCAATTAGATGCAAAAACTTGAGCATGAGTTCTGGAATCATGCCATGGTGGGGGCTGGGCACGCAGCCTACACCGACAGTTTTCATGAGTTAGCAAGGTTGGTTCCACATCTAGTCACCCCGGAATCAAAAAGATAGAGAGGTACATTTGGGGACTTGCGCCTCAAATCCGGGCAATGGTAACCGCTACCGCGCTCCTCCTACTATTCAGAGCGCGATTCTAAAGGCTGGCGCTTTGACTGATGAAATGGTGAGAACGGGTTTTTGGGTAGAGGAGCAGAAAAGAGAAAGGATTTTGGGGAAACGAGCCGGTCGAGTGCCGGGAAGTTTGATAAGAGAGCCAAGACAACCAGAAACTTTGTGGCAGTGGGCAGGGCAGGCAAGAGTATGTGGGTTCGCACCCCAAATGTGACAAGTGCAATTATCATCATCCCCCAGGAACGTAGTGCCGGGTGTGCGCGAACTGTAGACGCCCGGGCATCTTGCAAGACTGAGAACAGACAGCGCCGAATATGGTTGCACCCGGTCAACGCAGTTAACCCCGTCGGAATGCAAGGGCTTGTTATGAGTGTGGAAGCCTCAATCACTACCGAAACATGTGCCCCAGGCTGAATCGGGCACCGGGTCAACAAGGAAACACCAGCAGCAAGTGATGGCTATAGCTGGAAATCAAGGCCCGACCAATCAGGGGAATACAGCTCGGGGACGTGCATTCGTCATTGGAGCCAACGATGCTCGCCAGACCCGAATGTTGTCACGGGTACGCACTTACTCAATAATCACTTTGCATCTATACTGTTTGATACTGGAGCAGACAATAGCTTTATATCTTCTGAGTTTGTGCAATTGCTTGATTTGAGCCCTAGTAGGCTAGAAACTAGCTACTCTGTAGAAATGGCCAACGGTAGGATTGTTCAGGCTGATGAAATTATTAGAAAGTGCTCGATAATATTAGGGAACCACACCTTCGATATAGACTTGATACCCTTTGAGCTAGGAAGTTTCTATGTGATTGTGGGAATGGATTGGTTGTCGAAAACACGGGGCTGAGATTGTCTGTCGAGACAAGGTAGTGCGAATCCTTATGTCAGACGGGGAGTACTCAGAGTTCAAGGAGAAAGACCGGGAGAAACTTAAAGCTTATTTCCTGCATGAAAGCACGCCGAAGTTTACGAAACAGTGCTACTCTTTTCTGGCTCATGTGGTGGAAAAGAAAGAGGAGGAACAGGAATTGGCAAATATCCCTATAGTGCGGGATTACCCAGATGTATTCCCAGATGACTTGTCTGGTTTGCCTCCTCCTCCACGACAGGTGGAATTTTGTATTGATTTGGTTCCTCGAGCTACACCGGTAGCAAAGACACCGTATCGGTTGGCACCGTCTGAAATGCAAGAGTTATCTAGCCAGTTACAGGAACTACTGGAGAAGGGTTTTATTCAGCCGAGTCACACGCCTTGCGGAGCACCAGTGTTATTTGTCAAGAAGAAGGATGGGTCGTTCCGTATGTGCATCGAATACCGTGAGTTGAACAAATTAACTGTGAAGAATCGGTATCCTCTCCCCAGGATCGCGACGACCTGTTTGATCAGTTACAAGGAGCTTCGTATTTTTCCAAGATCGACCTTCGGTCTGGATATCACCAACTAAGAGTTTTCAAGGAGGACATACCGAAGACAACATTTAGAACTCGTTATGGGCACTATGAGTTCTTGGTCATGCCGTTTGGATTGACTAACGCACCAGCTGTGTTCATGGACTTGATGAATCGGGTGTGCAAACCTTACTTGGATAAGTTTGTGATCGTATTCATTAACGATACTTATCTACTCTCGATCGAAGGAGGACCATGAAGAACACCTTCGGGCAATACTGGAACTGTTAAGAGAAGAGAACTTTTCGCCAAGTTCTCGAAGTGTGAATTCTGGCTGAGAGAGGTGAAGTTTTTGGGTCATGTGGTTAACAAAGACGGGATTCATGTAGATCCCGGCAAGATCGAAGCGGTAAAGAAATGGGATACACCCCAGATACCTTCAGAGATACGACAGTTCTTAGGATTAGCCGGATACTATCGTCGTTTCATTGCGGACTTTTCAAAGATCGCTCAACCGTTGACATTGCTGACTCAGAAAGACAAGAAGTTTGATTGGGGAGATGCACAAGAACGGGCATTCCAAACGCTGAAAGATAAGCTGTGCAATGCACCGATATTGTCCCTTCCAGACGGAACTGATGATTTTGTGGTGTACTGTGATGCTTCGCATCAAGGGTTGGGATGTGTATTAATGCAGAAAGATAAGGTGATCGTCTACGCTTCGCAATAAATTAAGGTGCACGAGAAGAACTACACGACTCATGATCTTGAGTTGGGCGCTGTAGTATTCGCACTTAAGATATGGAGGCATTACCTGTATGGAACCAATGCATCGTACACAGATCATAAAAGCCTTCAACATATTCTGGATCAGAAGGAACTCAATATGCGACATCGACGTTGGGTAGAGCTTCTTAGTGACTACGATTGTGAAATTCGGTATCATCCGGGGAAAGCTAACGTGGTGGCTGATGCTCTAAGCCGCAAAGAACGCGTGAAACCACTACGTGCTCGAGCTTTGGGATTGACCATTCAAACAAATTTGAAAGCTCAGATCCAAATTGCACAAAGTGAAGTGTTGAAAGAAGAAAACCTTGCGGGAGAGGAATTTCGAGGGTTGGATAAACAACTGATGTGCAAGGACGATGACGTACAGTACTTCGTGGACCGTATATGGGTACCCAAGTGGGGAGGTGTACGTACCTTGGTCATGGATGAAGCACATAAGACACGATATTCTATTCATCCTGGCGCAGACAAGATGTACCACGATCTCAAAGATCTGTACTGGTGGCCAGGCCTGAAGAAAGACATTGCCACGTACGTCAGCAGATGCTTGACATGCTCAAAAGTTAAAGCTGAATATCACATACCATCGGGACTGTTACAGCAACCTGAGATTCCCGAATGGAAATGGGATAATATAGCGATGGATTTCATTACCAAACTCCCTAAAACGAGCAACGGGCATGACTCGATATGGGTCGTAGTGGATCGAATGACGAAATCAGCACACTTCTTGCCAATCCGAGAAGACTACAAAATGGACAAGTTGGCGAGATTGTACATTAAAGAGGTCGTGACAAGACACGGAGTGCCGGTGTCAATCATATCCGACCGTGACGGCCGATTCCCTTCACGATTTTGGCCAACACTACAGAAAGCAATGGGCACTCGATTAGACATGAGTACCGCCTATCACCCTCAAACAGATGGCCAAAGTAAACGAACCATACAAACGCTAGAAGACATGCTGAGAGCGTGTGTAATCGACTTTGGTGGTAGGTGGGATACTCATTTGCCATTGATTGAATTCTCATACAATAACAGTTACACACCAGCATTGGGTGTGCTCCGTTCGAAGTGTTGTACGGAAGGAAGTGTAGATCACCCATTTGTTGGGCCGAGATTGGTGAAGCCAACTAAAGGCCCAGAGATCATTCAGGAAACAACGACAAGATTTTCCAAATCAAAGATAGACTGAAAGCCGCTAGAGATCGCCAAAGAGCTACGCCGACAATCGTCGAAAGCCTCTAGAATTCAACGTTGGGGACCGAGTGTTACTCAAAGTCTCCCCTTGAAAGGAATTGTTCGGTTTGGAAAGAAAGGGAAGTTAGCCCCGAGATATGTTGGACCATTCGAGATTACGGAAAGAATTGGTCCAGTGGCTTACCGATTAAGGTTACCACAAGAACTCAACGGTGTGCATGATACTTTCCATGTGTCGAACCTCAAGAAGTGTTTGGTACGAATCACTTCATATACCCATTGATGATATCAAAATCGACGAAAAGCTCCATTTTATTGAGGAACCCATCGAAGTCATGGATCGTAATGTCAAACAGTTGAAGTGCAGCAGAATACCAATTGTTCGCGTAAGGTGGAATTCAAAACGAGGCCAGAGTTTACATGGGAACGAGAAGAAAAATTAAACTCAAATACCCACACTTATTCGTGGATGGCACTCTTGGACCTAACTCCAGCTGAATTTTGGGACGAAATTCTCTCAACTGGGGGATACTGTGACATCCGTCACCTCAAGGTCCGTCGAACGACATAATAACATAGAAATATTTTAGTTATTCTTCTTTTCTTCATGAACTCCTGCTTTAAGGGATCATGTCTGCTTATTTTTTTCCCTTGTGCCTGTACTTCCTTCGAGAACGTGTGTAAGCATAAAACTTTTATAAATTTCATCACCATTACCACCAAAATATCATTTTTAATTTCGACCATTGTCATTAATAAAACATTTTAGACTATCAAATGCCATTAAACACGCTTTTAACCGTAATATAACGAACATTTTAAGATCGTAATCAACCGAAACGAATTTTTGGGAAACTCGAGGGTTAAGTGCAGGGACTAAACTTGTAATTTTGCAAACCTGGGCT
This sequence comes from Flaveria trinervia, assembly GCA_025506515.1. Lineage (NCBI taxonomy): Eukaryota > Viridiplantae > Streptophyta > Magnoliopsida > Asterales > Asteraceae > Flaveria > Flaveria trinervia. Next base: position 32,252 of record JACCIX010000789.1, on the reverse strand, counting down.
GGGTATATAAACCCCATTCCCAGCCATTTATCCTCATCTTCATCTTCTTCACCTTCAACATTTTCTCCACTTTCTCTCTCGATCTAGCACCTAAAATCGTCACGTTTGTCGTGTTTTCACTGCCAAATCTTGGGTATCATCGTGTATACGCGTTCCTAGCAGGTAGAAAACCTTGTTCAACCCGTTTTTGGTTTGGTTTTACTGCTGTGTTTTCTAGGGTTTCGGGTGCTCGGGTTCATCCGAGCACATGAGGTCATGTGGGTGCGTGTGAGGTCATTCTGCTTGTGTTTCATGTTTGTGTATGTTTGTTGAGTGTTTCTAGAAGTCCTCGTGGTATAAAACTCGCGTTAGAGCAGCTCGGGGGCTGCTCAGCCCGACCACAGTCGCGATTCTACAGTTCAGGCGACTGGGTCTGTCATGCGATTGAGCCGTGCGACTGAGTGAGTCGTGCGACTGAATCATGCGTCTAGGTCAATCGTGTGACTGAGTGTGCGACTAGGCATGTCGTGCGACTGTGTGTTTGTGTGCGATTGAGTCAGGTGACCGACTGAGTGTATGCGATTGTGCGTGTTTCGCACGACTGGAGTCCAATCGCACGAATGAAGGTTCAATCGCACGAAAGTAGCTAATTCGCACGATTGAGGGTTGATTCGTGCGCATGGAGGTTGGGTCGTGCGAATGTGTGTGTTGTGTGGTGCGACTGAGTCCAATCGCACGAATGAAGGTTCATCGTACGAAAGTAGGTAATTCGCACGATTGAAGTTGATTCATACGAATGGAACGTGGGTCGAGCGTCTAGTCCTATTGTGTGACTGATGATGAGTGTGAATTTCCCTCGAACGTCTGATGATGATAAGGCAACATTAGAAAAGTGTCATTGCTTGACCCCAAAGATTAAAGTCAACGCTATCAACATGAACATAATATTTCAATTGAAATAAACCTAACATTTTACAATTACCGACAACCCATTTGAAACTACAGATACTTAACAAGTGTCATCTTTCATAACAAGGAGATCTTTACAAGGATTTCGTAAGCAATAACGACTACTCGTAGTACTTGGATCTACATAAGATCTGATACATGTGTCCGCTTGTGTGTGTGTGCCACCCACGACCAAACCGATACAACCCGAATCGACCAAGCATTACTATACGCTTTATACATGTCATAATGCTTGACAATAACTGTCAATAGGTGTTTGACGTTCTTTTGCACTCAACATTTGGATACATTGATCTTACATACTTACCACTTAACAAGTGAGTTCGTGGCCCCTTTTTATGCTTATACTACTTTACAAACATTACAAACATGGGGGAAAAGTATGCTCGCCCGTTTTCTATGCTGTACAACATACATACAATTTTCATACAAGGAATCAACGTGATACTGTGTTGCAAGTACTTATCTGATACATGCTTGGGTCTGCTGTGTGGTTCTATCTTTGCAACTATTTAATTCAAGTGTGGGAACCGACGGTTAGGTATTGGTAGTACTACTGGGTTGACACCCCCACCCTCGTGTTGGTATACTAGTTAGTATCAACAATAGCCAGGTACGGGCCTTGGGTGAATATATGCCGACAATTTCTTTGTGTACGTCGCTAGGTTTGGTTGCAAAGCTCATGTCATGTGATTTTACTTGTGTATATAACTGTATTCACGGTATTCCATATCATTTACTTTATACAGCATCACCTACACTTTTATTACTTAAACCTGCGAGCTCACCAACAATTTTGTTGACCATTTTGAGCATATCTTTTCAGGTGATCAAACTAGCTGAGGTTCTAGGTGTGCTGCCTTAGTGGAGACCCTAGGATGCATTTTTGGACTAAACATGTTTGACAAACAGTTACTTTGAACAATGTTGAACTGTGTAAACAATTACAATCTTTTGAAACTTGTTCCCGGGTTGTGGGAATTTACATTACAATTTCATCTTTATGTGATCATGTGAATCGTTTATCCTGTTATGCATATGGCTATGTTGTCGTGAACATCGACTATATACGACACAAGTCCCCTTGTTGTCGGGTGTCGTCATGACATGCTTGTCATCATTTTTATTATTGCATCTCTATCGCTTACCATGTGTTATGACGATTCCCGTCTCGTCACAACCCCGTGTTTCCGCTCTTAGCGGGGGTGTGACATAACACAGTCAGCTTCAATTGCGAAAACACTATGAAATAATATTTATTGTTAATGGACTAGCTATCTGTTATAATGTACTACTTTTATATCTCTATTATTAAACTGTTTATGTTTGAATATCTCTTGAACTCACCAACTATTGTGCTGACATTTTAGTATGCTATTCTCAGGTTATTAGCTTGCTTGCCATAGGAGCACTGCATGGTTCACTTGCATTCTAAGACTCGGTCTTCAAAACATTTTTAGCATTTTAAGGATTATTGTTTACTCTTTTGGGTTGGCACACGTTTTGCCATAGTTATACTTTTATTTCTTTGGGTTGTTTTCGAAAACGCTTCCGCACAGTTTCAAGTTTGTACTTGGTTGATTTTATTTCAATTATGGCATATAGAGTCATTCTGAGTAACTGTTGACTGTGATCCTGGTTTGTTCACACGCCTCGCGGTAAAACTCCGCAAGTGGATTTTAAGGGTGTGACAATGTGATTCTTGAATGCTTATAGGTTATTCATGTTCAGAATAGCCACATTAAGCTTAGAACCGATGGATTTGATGACTGGGTTGAAAACATACTGGAAACATGGGGAACAGAAGGTCCATGCGCCTTGATAAGGCTCATGCGCCTGAAAATGCCTTAGAAAGAATTAAGTGTAATCCATGCGCTTAAACAGTAGCCCGTGCGCCTAAGATTACCTTAGAAATGTTTAAGTACAACCCATGCGCTTGAACAGTGGCCTATGCGCCTAGAAATGTTAGCTGGACGACTAAGTGTAGGGCCATGCGCCCCACTAGTGCCCATGCGCCCAAGTGGCCCATGCGCCTAAGTGTCCATGTGCCTGAATTACTCATGCGTCTAAGTGTTCATACACACAAATAGTGCCCATGCGCCTGAATAGTTCATGCGCCTAAAGTGAAAATGCTTAAGTGTTGGCTGATGCGCCTACATAGTGATGAAACGCCCGAATAGAGCTCATGCGCCCGAAAAGTTCCCATGCGCCCAAGACTTAGAAATTTTTACAGAATTTTTCTGGGAGTCTGTGCCTTAGGGTTTTGACCGAGGTTGACTAAGGGCTTATTAATGATGATGTTTCATGCATGATATGATTACTTATTGTTGTTCCTTATTATTGTTATTGCTATTATTATTATTACTTATAGTATGTGACTTTACGTGGTATGTTATTATCGTAACATAAAGTATATCGTAATTATAAAGTGAAAGAGCAATAAAGAAAAGAAGAGGAACATTAATGAAAATGTTAACAAGTCTGGCAAGCTTACAGGAGGTACACGACCATGTTGTCGTTAGCTCAACTGTGTTGCGGGTTAGCTACCCTATTATGCACACAAGGTCAATCAATTGAGATTGGCAGGACCTTTGCAGTGTGTCCTAGGTGATTGGGTTGGCCTTGTACATACTACACAGAACACTTTCGAGGGATACAGCTGACCCTTTCGAGGGATACAGTGACCCTTTCGAGGGATATAGTTGACCCTTTCAAGGATACAGTTGACCCTTTCGAGGGATACAGTTGACCCTTTCGAGGGATACAGTTGACCCTTTCGAGGGATATAGTTGACCCTTTCGAGGGATACAGTTGACCCTTTCGAGGGATATAGTTGACCCTTTCAAGGGATACAGTTGACCCTTTCGAGTGAGATAGATAGCCCATCACCCGTTTTCCATCGCGCATATACTTGGGGTATTGCTCACTGATCCATACAGAAAGTGAAACATAAAGATAAAAGTTTATAGAACAGACAAGGCCTATAGTAAAGAGAACGAACAATATTTGTTCATATAGTTGATACGTGCCGGCATATACAGTACAGAGTTGTATTTTACAGAAATGAGTATTTTCTTATACAACATATAGAAAGTATTTTATTACTTATAAAACTAGAGCTCACTCACCAACACTGACTTTTATACATTTTCAGTTGGCAGGTAATTATTGCTGAGGATGGCACGGGGTGAAGCTACTCGGCAGGAAAGTCTGACATCCATTCGTACTCTGTGTTGCTGTTGTTTTGTAATGCATATAAACAAGTCTTTTGTAATGAGTTAAACAAAGATGTATTGCTTAACAACAGTGGTTTAAATGAAATGAATGGCTTTTGAAAGATTATTTCCGCTGCTTAAGTTTGTTTAATTGAAATGTTTAATGTTTTAACTGCTATGATTGACCAACTATGAGGCTTCCGGGAATGGGGCCTTACAAGTTGGTATCATAGCCAAAGTTTAAGAGAATTGGGTTAAATAAACTTTTAAAACCTAAACTTAAACTGAAAATGGGACAAATGGAGGGATGTCAGCCCGAGTAGCTACGTGCCATGAGGTATGTCTTTTCTTAATGTTAACCGGTATTATGTGCGCATGCTATTTGATTATGTGCTCTTAGTAGATTTAGATACTGATTAAGTCAGGATAGCAGATGCTTGGGGTATGAAGAGTGAAGTAAGTGGCTAATCACAACGGGCCACTGTAATTAGGGACTTACTATACTTGACATAAACTGAGTATTTCCTTGAATGACCATGTTAGTGTTTGAATATTATAGTGTTCTTATAGGGGATGGCTGGCGGTAGATCTTCAAACGCCTCTCGTGGTGGAGGTCACAGTGCTGCTCCGCGACCCAAGAGAGGGAGACCCAGAGTCGAGAAAATGGTTCATGAAGAACCAGAGACCCCTCATCCGGAGGGTGGCGACGAGAGCGCCAATCTGAGGGCCTCAATAAAGGAGGCTGTGGTAGAAGAGGTTCACCAGGTCATGCAAATGATTCTAGCGTCTGTGGTGACCGAAGTGATCAAGGCAGTTAGAGAGGGAGAGAGAAAGGAAAGGGGTGGATCTATGGGCGAAAGAAGACAGCCCGAGACTGAGACGGTTCCGTCCGATGATGAGGATGAGGAAGAAGAGCCTGCGCCAGAGGCGACCCGAGGCTATAACTACGGGGTGTTTATGAGATGCATGCCCCTACTTTCGATGGAAACGGCACTGCGGCAGCTGCTCACCGGTGGGTACGGGAGATGGAGGCTTTCCTTGATATCAGTGAGTGTCGTGAGGATCAGAAGGTGAAATTCGCTACCCACTCCTTTGTAGACTCGGATTTGTGTTGGTGGGACAACATTATCCAAGCCGAGGGTAGCAGGGCCATTGGAAAAATGAGACGGCCTGAACTAAAGAAGCTAGTGATCGAGGAATTTTGTCCTCACAGAGAGATGGACAAGGTAGAAAGAGATTTCCTGCAGCTGGAGGCAGGAACGATGACACACCAGCAGTACACTACCATTTTCAATGAAATGGCATAGTTGGTGCCCGATCAAGTGACACCATTGTCACGAAAGATTAAAAGATACATCCAGGGGCTGCCGGCGGATATCCATAGGCATATGATTGCCGCCCGGCCAAGCACTTTCAGGTCGGCAGTGGACTTCGCTGGGAGATTATACGATGAGCGCGAGGTGGCGGTGGCTGAGGTGGATAAGAAGGATGGTGGTAGTCGGAACTGGAATGGGAAATGGTTTAGACATGGTAGAACGGCTCCAAACAAGAAAGTGGCAAAGGTGGGTGATCGACGTGTGGTCACATCTGGATCAGGGCTGAGGAGGTGCGACAAAGGTGGGAGGGAGCATACTGGTGAGTGCAGAATGGGGATGAACGTATGCTTCAGGTGTGGTCAGCCTGGCCACATCGCTAGAGACTGCAAGAAGCCGAGGGCAGAGAGCTTTGGGGCAGAGAAGAAGAAGCCGGAGGAAGGAGGGCAGAGGGCAAGTGCTAGAGCTTACACCATGACCCGGGAGGAAGCCAGAGCTGATCCCGATGTTGTGTCAGGTATGTTTCTGGTAAACCAAACTTGTGCCTCTATATTGTTTGATTCTGGTGCTAGTAGGAGTTTTATTTCTACTACATTCTGCGCTAAGTTGCCTGTTGTCAGTAGAAAGGTCAGTGCACCATTTGATGTAGAAACTGCTATTGGTAAGTCCACTAGAATTACTGATGTGATAGAGGACTGTGCCATAGAACTAGAAGGTCATAGGTTTGCTGCTAGGTTACATGTGATACCCCTAGGCGGATTTGATGTAGTACTAGGGATGGACTGGTTAGCAAACTATGAAGCAAACATCGTGTGTCACAAGAAGATGATTCGATTAGTTGCATCGATGGGAGTTTGGTTACGATTTATGGAGATCGCGTCACGACGATTCCGAAAGTGATTTTGATGGCGGTGGCGGGAAAGTGCATGAGGCGTGGATGTAGTCCCTACTTGGCCTACGTGAAGGATGTGGACGCGCCAACACCGCAACTATCTGATGTACCAGTTGTGTGTGACTTTCCGGACGTATTCCCGAAAGACTTACCTGCCGTGCTACCGGATCGCGAGATTGAGTTCCAAATTGACCTGATACCGGTGCTCAACCTGTTGCCAAAGCACCGTATTGATTAGCTCCCACAGAAATGAAAGAACTCATGGAACAGTTGCAAGAGCTGCTCGATAAGGGGTTCATTAGACCGAGTATCTCTCCCTCGGGTGCTCCGGTCCTATTTGTGAAGAAGAAAAACGGTAGTATGAGGATGTGTATTGACTACCGAGAGCTAAACAAGTTAACGGTGAAGAATCGATACACCCTACCAAGGATATATGATCTCTTTGATCAGTTCCAAGGTGCCAGTTGGTTTTCAAGGATAGATCTTCCATCTGGTTACCATCAGCTGAAGGTAAAGAAGCAGGATATCCCTAAAACAGCTTTTCGCACGCGCTACGGTCACTATGAATTCCTTGTTATGTCATTTGGTCTGACCAATGTGCCAGCTGCTTTTATGGACTTGATGAATTGAGTGTGTCGGCTAATGTTAGATTAATCAGTGATTGTGTTTATTGATGATATCCTGATTTCTTCAAGGAGCAAGGAGGAGCATGCCGATCACATTCAGGAAGTGTTAGAGACCTTGAGAAGGGAGAAGTTGTATGCCAAATTCTCCAAATGTGTGTTCTGGTTATGCGAAGTTAATTCTTGGGTCACGTGATAAACCCAGAGGGGATTATGGTAGACCCTGCTAAGGTGGAGGCGGTGATGCAATGGAAGTCTCTGAGGATGCCATTCGAGATTCATAGTTTCTTGGGGTTGGTGGTTTATTATCAAGGTTCATTCAGGACTTTTCCAAGATCACTTCTCCACTCACCAAGTTGACCCGAAAGAATGTGAAGTTTACGTGGGGTCAAGCTCAAGAAAAGGCGTTCGAGGAGTTAAAGGTAAGGTTGACTCAAGCTCCTGTCTTGTCGTTACCTGAAGGAAGCGAGGATTTGGTAGTATACTCGGATGCTTCTTACTCGAGGTTGGGGTGTGTATTAATGCAGAGAGGGAAGGTTATAGCCTATGCATCCCGAAAGTTGAAAGTGCATGAGGTCAACTACCCTACTCATGACTTGGAGCTGTCGTTGTCTTTGCACAAAAGATTTGGACGCAGTATCTGTATGGGACGAAGTGCACCATTTTCATGGACCATAAGAGCTTGAAGTACTTCTTCGAGCAAAAAGATTTGAACATGAGGCAGAGGCGATGGCTGGAGCTTATAAAGGATTATGATGGCAAGATCCATTACCATCTGGGCAAAGCAAACGTGGTGGCCGATGCTCTTAGCCGAAAGGAGAGGCCCGAGCCGATTCGGGTGAAAGCATACCAACTAATCATGACCTCTGATGTAATGAAGCAAGTCAAGGAGTTTCAGGATGAGCAATTAAAAGAAGATCATCTAAACTATGAAAGAATGAGAGGTCTGGTTAGGGAATTGAGTGAAAACACACTTGTTGTTAAAACTCAATTTGGACTGGTGTGGATTCCTCGTTTCGGGGATCTACGTGTGAGGATTAGGGATGGAGCTCGTAGGACTCGATACTCCATTCATCCTGGTGCGATAAAGATGTATCAAGACATGAAGAAAGATTATTGGTGGCCGGGTATGAAACGTGACGTGGCGGAGTATGTGAGTTACTGCCTTACTTGCCTACAGGTGAAGGCGGAACACCAGAAGCCGTATCGGAAGATCCAACCTTTGGATATACCGGAATGGAAGTGGGAGCACATCACCATGGATTTCATTACGAAACTGCCCCGTACTCCCAAAGGATACGATGCCATATGTGTGATTGTTGACCGCTTGACGAAGAGTTCTCACTTCCTATCAATTCGCGAGACATATTCATCCAAGAGGTTGGTTGACCTGTTCATCAGGAGATTGTAACTCATCATGGTGTACAAGTGTCCATTGTGTCTGATCGTGACACCCGGTTTACGTCTAAATTCCGGAAGAAATTCCACGACGCCATGGGGAGGAGGTTACATATTAGCACGACTTATCATCCCCAAACTGATGGTCAGTCAGAAAGGACCATTCAAACGTTGGAAGACATGCTTCGGGCATGTATAATCGATTTTGGTGGAAGTTGGGACGACCACTTACCGTTAGCCGAATTCTCATACAACAACAGCTATTATGCCAGCATCGGTATGCCACCGTATGAGATGCTATACTGTAGGAGATGCAGAACACCCGTTTTTTGGGGTGACATTTGTCAGAACACCCGGTATGCCACCATATGAGATGCTATATGGTAGGTAATCGAGGCTACGACTGAGAAGCTTGAGAGGATCAAAGCCTTCATGAAGACAACCAAAGATAGACAAAAGTCGTATGCCGATAAACGATGTAGACCAATTGAGTTCCAGGTGGGTGACCGGGTTATGTTGAAGGTCTCACCTTGGAAGGGTATTATCAGATTCAGGAAGCGGGGCAAGTTGAGCCCAAGATATATAGGCCCTTTCCGAATCATTGCTCGAGTAGGAGAAGTGGCCTATAGGTTGGAATTACTGGATGAGTTAAGTGGGATTCACCCGACATTCCATGTGTCTTATCTGAGAAAGTGTATAGCTGATGAAGACATGATTGTTCCACTGGAGGATATCGAAGTGGATGAAAGGCTCAATTATGTGGAGCAACCAGTGGCAATCATCTATCATAAAGAGAAGAGGCTGAGAAATAAAGTGGTTCCTCTTGTGCGTGTATAGTGGAAGCACCGGAAGGGATCCGAGTCTACATGGGAGACTGAGGAGGAGATGAGGCAGCATTATTCTTATCTGTTCGAGGAATAACAGGTTTCGGGGACAAAACCTATATAAGGGGGTGGACTTGTAACACCCGGCTTTTTTAAAGGCAAGATAGGAAGAATAAAAAGAAAGAAAAGCTATAAGGTCCTAGTGGAAGGACCAAAAGTGTCCAAAAGGACAAAAATTTGAAAAAGTTGGTGTAAAGGCGGGCATGGCCGCCCACCCTCAATTCACATCAACATCTTCTTCGGCTTTAGAGAGAGAAAGACAAAAGGGGAGCAGAAACTCTCGGCTTGTGGAAGAAGAAGAAGTGAACGAATTCAAGGTAAGAATTCGTGGTTTTTACATGTTTATGATGGGTTTTATCCCGGTTATATGCTTATGTGCTTATGTGTTTGTGTATGTTTTTGGGTGTGTGTGTTTGGGGTTGTTTTTAGGTGCTTTGAAATCTTTGCAAGCGGGTTAAAAGGAAGAACACCCAAGTTGCACCAGGTGAGTTCTAGACCCTAGTTTTTACTTGTTTTCAAACATCTTTGGGGTTGAAAATTTATTTAAATGATTTTCAAATGTTTGAGTATGTATGCCCGTATGTATTGTGCATGAATGAATGTGATTCTTGAATGCTTATAGGTTATTCATGTTTAGAATAGCCACATTAAACTTAGAACAGATGGATTTGATGATTGGGTTGAAAACATACTAGAAACATGTCGAACAGAAGGTCCATGCGCCTAGATAAGACTCATGCGCCTGAATATGCCTTAGAAACAATTAAGTGTAATCCATGCGCCTAAACAGTAGCCCATGCGTCTAAGATTACCTTACAAATGTTTAAGTACAGGACATGCGCCTAGAAATGTTAGATAGACCACTAAGTGTAGGGCCATACGCCCCAATAGTGCCCATGCGCCAAGTGGCCCATGCGCCTAAGTGTCCATGTGCCTGAATTACTCATGCGTCTAAGTGTTCATATGCACAAATAGTGCCCATGCGCCTGAATCGTTCATGCGCCTAAAGTGAAAATGCTTAAGTGTTGGCTGATGCGCCTACATAGTGATGAAACGCCTGAACAGGGCTCATGCACCCAAATAGTTCCCATGCGCCCAAGACATAGAAATTTTTTCAGAATTTTTCTGGGAGTCTGTGCCTTGGAGTTTGACCGATGTTGACTAAGGGCTTTTTAATGATGATGTTTTATGCATGATATGATTACTTATGGTTGTTCCTTATTATTGTTATTGCTATTATTATTATTACTTATAGTATGTGACTTTACGTGGTATGTTATTATCGTAACGTAAAGTATATCGTAATAATAAAGTGAAAGAGCAATAAAGAAAAGAAGAGGAACATTAATGAAAATGTTAACAAGTCTTGCAAGCTTACAGGAGGTACACGACCATGTTGTCGTTAGCTCAACTATGCTGCGGGTTAGCTACCCTATTATGCACACAGGGTCAATCAATTGAGATTGGCAGGACCTTTGTAGCGTGCCTTGGGTGATTGGGTTGGCCTTGTACATAGTACACAGAACACTTTTGAGGGATACAGTTGACCCTTTCGGGGGATACAGTTGACCCTTTCGAGGGATACAGTTGACCCTTTCGAGTGATATAGTGTACCCTTTCAAGGGATACCGTTGACCCTTTCGAGGGATATAGATGGCCCATCACCCGTTTTCCATCGCGCATATAGTTGGGGTATTGCTCACTAATCCATACAGAAAGTGAAACATAAAGATAAAAGTTTATAGAACAAACAAGGCCTATAGTAAAGAGAATGAACAATATTTGTTCATATAGTTGATACGTGCTCGCATATACAGTACAGAGTTGTATTTTACAGAAATGAGTATTTTCTTATACAACATATAGAAAGTATTTTATTACTTATAAAACTAGAGGTCACTCAGCAACACTGACTTTTATACATTTTTCAGTTGACAGGTAATTATTGCTGAGGATGGCACGAAGGTGAAGCTACTCGGCAGGAAAAGTCTGACATCCATTCGTACTCTGTGTTGTTGTTGTTTTGTAATGCATATAAACAAGTATTTTGTAATTAGTTAAACGAAGATGTATTGCTCAACAACAGTGGTTTAAATGAAATGAATGGCTTTTGAAAGATTATTTCCACTACTTAAGTTTGTTTAATGTTTTAACTGCTATGATTGACCAATTGTGAGGCTTCCGGGAATGGGGTCTTACATTATAACTCACCATTGACACCATTCATAACCTACTCCTAATCTCAACTATAAAAGCAAGCCTTAGGCCTCACTTTTCATTTGCTTATTCTCTTTAAATCTCACTCTCATATCTTTCTTTCATCCATTTGTTATGATCAATTTGACGAATTTTATTTTACAAGAAATTCTTAAATTCTTAATACTAAGGTAATCTTTTATTGCTTTTATATTATACATTTTAATCATCCTAACATCCAATTGTTTTCATGACTTTATGTTCTTACTATTATTCTTTCATCTACCAAGTCTCTTTTTATTTTAATTATTATCATTTGATCATTAACATTTTAATAATCACTAACCTTATAACAATCACTAAAATTCCTAAATTAAGCTAACAACACACTAACATAAACAAAGAATCCCGTTTGCATATGGACGACTATGCCGCCGCATTCGGTTATTCGACAAGATTAATTTTTCTAAATGATGACTATGCCAATGTCTTAGAATATTTTTATAATTCAAATGAAGACTAATATACCATATATTGATGTAATAAATTGTTCTAGCTCGTTTCATGCTTTAACAATTTTAAAAGTGCACATAAGTGACTTATTACAATTCTGGTAGAATATAATCTGACTTTAACCGACCATAACATGATCATAAAAACCAAATTTGAGTAAACTCAAATTCCAATATCATGTTCATTGAATTACCTTTTCAACGACAGTTTATACATTTTCAAACTCAATCGGACGACTCAACAATAGCGTTCACAAGATAAGTGCGCATTTCAGCACCTTGTGTCTTGTGCTGATCGTCTGACCTATTTACGGATCTTTTCATAAAAATGTTTCTAACGAAAGTTGTCCGACAGACTTTGAAATAGTCAACAATAATTTTTTATAATTTTATGAAACCGTTTGCTATTTTTAAAACCTGTTCAATCATATATCAAACATTCTGTCTATAATTTAAAAGTGATGCAATAATACTTTTTCAATCCACTTTTCGCTTTTTTAGCATTCTCTAAACATCCTAATTTCTTGTAATGAATTCCAACCTCAAGTTATTTTTTATTTTTTTCATTTAGAACATCACCTTCGACTCTTGAACATCCAAGCTTTCTTATGTACTCTACAACCATCACTATTATTGTGAGTTTTCCATGTGAGTTCTCTATGCCCCTTTTTACTTTATTTCACACCTTTTGGGGTGAAACATGTTAACCTTATAAACTTACACTTGTAAAGAGCTTGATACTTGTAAATGCACATGCAATTCATCTTTACCTTTTTATCATGATTATTGTGTTATTGTAAGTCTTAGATGAGATACATATTTTGTTTACATTCATTAACTATTGCTAGCCTGGCGACGTCTTAGATCTTTGGGCCTGACAAGCCTATTTGGTCCTAAATCCGATGTATTGCCAGCTCCTGATGATGTATGCTTGTTCATCATGGGAACCAAGTACACTTAGTCAATCTTATAAACTTGTAATCAAGTCGAGGTTTGGGTGTAACTGTATGTGTTCTATCACTCATAACCATCAACATGAATTGCTACTTGTAAACCTTTATATATATATATATTATATATATATATGTATGAATATGTATATGTATGCATGTATTTAACCCATGGGAACACACCAACTTTCAAAGTTGACCCTTTATTTTTAACATGTTCCAGGTTTACTGCTTGAGGATCTCTTCATGCTCAGATAGGACTTGGACTTAGTTTATTTGAAAATCATATGTTGTTGTTTATATTTTGTTTGTATTGTAATGTTCAAAGAAAATTATATTTAATAATATTTCAACTTATTTACTTCCATGTGCTATGAACAATCGTTTCACATTTGTCCGCCCCGATGATTCCGCCGTCAGTCGGGGTGTGACAAAAAACGTATGATCAACTTTCATTCAAGAAACTGGTTTTCATAATAAATCCATGGCTAATGAACAATAAATGGTTATTAAAAATCATATCACCTTAACTTTTTGATCATTTGCGGGTTCCCTTTTATTATTCTGAGAAATCTGTAGTAATTGTTACGTTTTTAACTTAATGGTATGTTAGGAAGGAACCAGATCAACACTCTTTTTAACATTAAGTTATGTTTTCAGAAATCATATGTCAAATAGGTCAGAAAAGATTCACCTACATTACTAGGGCTTTGATTTATGCAGTAAAATCAGCCTAGCGTGATCCTAGTCACTACGGAGTAGGATAGACGAGAAATCATGCCAGCTCATCTTTATAAACATTAACATAATTACATTAGTCAATATCTTTAAATCACACCACCAATTCATCATAGTAATATAAGTGTAATCTAAATTAGGAAAACAACCTTAATTCACCGAAAGAATCACCAAAAGTCTCAACCTATCTTAATCTATTTTTATTTATCGTTATTTTGTTTAACTTATCATTTTCTAAAATATAAAACTAATAGTAAATTATAAGGTTTGTTGAGTAGGCTTAGTGTGTCCATGGATTTGATACTTGGTTCTTACCAACACTATATTACCATAGAACAGGTACACTTGCCTTTTGTATGTGTGGTTTAGTATTAGTAATAACAATTTTAAACTTAATATGTGCAAAGGATCATTATCAAAATATATATACTATCCGCACCCATCACTCGTCTATCTCCGACTCATGTACACACGCTGAGACATTCCAAACCTTCCACAAGGTACGGAAACTTAGAACCAATTCTTAGTTGAGGGTAAGTTGTATGAGATAAAAAAGAAGAATCGGAGCTATAGAGTATTTTTAGGACGAACACTTTCATACACTCAGAGCTTTAGATTTATATGTTATAGGTCATGTTCTGTTTATCAGCCTAAGTAATATGGAAAGGGGAATTGAATAAGGAATATGATATTTAGATATAGAAAAACCATCTTCAAGGACTTTAAAACTGCTAAATCTAATGTCACTGAAAAAGAAACTTGGATTGACCCAAAAAAGAACAAGCCAATAGTGATAAGGGTTTATAAGAATCCAAGATATATCACAAAGATCTCTTTAAGGCTTGTATAAAGACTAATGCACCCAAAACAATCCAAGTGCTTCCTACATACATGCACTTGGTACTAAGTAGAAATTGGTTCGGAAGTTTCATACTAAACATAAGAAAATATTCTAGGTATGAAATCTTCCAAAGCCAAGACCAATATTTTTCAAAGCCAAAAGTGAAGTCTTCCGAAGCATCAAAGAGAAAGTCTTCCAAAGCCAATGAAGTGAAGAAAAAATTATTCCAAAGATCTTGAAGAACATGCTTTCTCTAATGTACTTTTCATAAAGTTGACCAACTTTTCGCTGTAATGGTCCACGCTTTTCGTAACTGTACATTGTGGTCTTAAGTTTGTAACTTTCTATATTATATACTTTTATTCTTTTTATAATTATTAGGATGTGAGCCATAGCATGTCATAGTCATTAGTCAAAAGACAAATCTATCTTTTGACTTTACATTGATCTTATTGTTGTCTAGATTGGTGTTTCTAGCTAGCCTTCAAAGTATGGACGGTTGTAGGATGTAGTATAAGGTGTCTCAAGTTCTTATATCTTATTTTCATGCTTTCTATCACTTGTAAAAGAACTTCAGAAGCAATATTGTGCAATCTTGAAAACCATTACTTTGTTGTGTTCTTAAGTTTTTGTAGCTTGTTTACTTGTGTTCATAGTATCATAATATAAGTCCCGGTTCCCTATTTGATATGTTAAGTATTGAAGATCAAGTCTAAGCTTCCAAAGGTAGTGTGGAAGACAAAGAAAGACCATATGGCTGAAAGTTCTTCATCAACATCAGCAAATGATCCTCCAAATCTGAAAATAGGATCAATTAATGTTGCATTGTCCTCAACTTCTTTTGAAAGTTCTTTAACAACATCAGCAAATGATCCTCCAAATCTTAAAATACCATCTCTTTTGTGAAGGAACAACTCAATACAAATAGGGATGTCTGGATCATTAACAATGGTTATTCCAGGCACATGACAGGTAATAGTTCCCTACTCTAAAATTTTAAGAAAAATGATGGAGGAGCAGTTGCTTTTAGAGGAGATGCAGGTGGTTAGATTACTCGAAGGGGCAAGGTCATAAATGGTAATCTCAATATTGAAAAGGTAAAGTTTGAAAAGGAGCTTGGATACACTCTCTTTAGTGTATCTCAATTTTGTGATAAGAGACATAACATGCTTTTTATTGAGCATGAATGCATTGTTTTCAAGCCCCGGATGGTTATTCCTTAAGAACATATTTTTCTTAGAGCCCCAAAGTGAGGGAACATGTATAAGATGGACTTGCATGAAACATCTCCTTCAGGACAAGTTTCATGCATTCTATCTAAAGCAAATAGTTATGAGTCTTTCCTCAAGCATAAAAGAATGTGTAGTGTAAACTTCACAAACATGAATAAATTGAGTATGAATGATTTGGTAGCTGGAATGCCAAAGAACGAGTTTACAAGTGATGACCATCATGTTGCATGCCTCAAAGGGAAGCAATATAAGGTATCTCACAAGCCAAATGAAATGAACTCTATCAATACACCCCTACGCTTATTGCATATGGATCTCTTTGGCCCTACCATTGTAATAAGTCTAGGAATGACCTCATATTGTTTACTGATAACCGATGACTTAACAAGATTCACTTGGGTCTTCTTTCTTAGAACTAAGGATGAGATTCCTGAGATATTAAAGTGTTTCCCCTTAAAGATTGAGAATCAATGTGATCACAAGGTCAAAATCATAAGATTTGATCAAGAAAATGAATTTAAGAACCAAATCCTTGATATGTTTTGTGATGAAAAAGGCGTTTCAAGACAATAAGGTGCTCCCAAGACTCCTGAGCAAAATGGTGTTACTAATGGAAGAACGAGCACACTAATTGAATCTACAAGAACTATGTTGTCTAACTCTAAACTGGCTGAACGAAAGAATCACACTCTTATTAAATCTGCCCGTATAATGTTGATAGAATCATCGTTACCCATTATCTTTTTGGCTGAAGCGGTTAACTGTGCTTCATACGTTCTAAACCGGGTGTTGGTAGTCAAGGACAAAATGAATACTCCATATGAACTTTTTCAAAAACGAAAACCTTTAATTGACTTCTTTCGACCATTTGGTTGTTCATGCACTCTTTTGAATACTCAAACCAAAAAGAAAAAATTCGGTGTCGTGTCTTACGAGTGTTACTTTGTCAGTTATTCCTCTTCTCAAAAGGCTTATTGGGTATATAACAAGAGAACACGTATCGTTCAGGAGTCGTTCTATGTTGATTGGCAGGAGTCTAACTCTTCTGATGTTTGATCTGAACCAACATGGTTCTTTGACTCCTACACTGTGTTTAGTTCTTTTAATCTTCCAGTTTTTGACCATGATGCATCCATCTCAAATGTTCAAACACATATTATTTCCTCAACCTCATCTCTTGTCCATTCCACCTCTTCAGCAAATGATGCCATGTCAGTTGATGTTGGATCATCTTCTCCATCATTTGATCTTTCACCAACACCTGTTTTACATCTCTACCTTCATCACCAACATTGATCCCACCACAGCCTATTCCATCTCTATCACCCTCTTCTACTCATTCACAATCTGTCAGCGAAACTTCTCCAAACATCTTGCATTTATCCATAGATTTCAAATCATTGAAAGATCATCCTCATGATAACATTATTGGATCTATCATTGATGGTGTATGGACACGGAGTCAATCTAGTTTGATTAATATTTGTCTCTTCTCTTGCTTTATCTCTCAAACTATCCCGAAACACATGCATGCAGCTCTCCAGGATCCTTACCGGGTGGAATCAATGCAATTGGAGTTTCAACAATTCACAAAACTGAAAGAATGGACCTTGGTTTACTTGCCTCCAAACAAATGCAGAATTGCTACGAATGGGTTTTTAAGAACAAACCAGATGATCATGGTATTGTGGTGCATAACAAGTCAAGATTGGTTGTGCAAGGATTTGCTCAAGAAGAAGGGATTGATTATACTGAAGTTTTTACTCCCGTCGCTCATGTTGAAGCAATAAGGATTTTTCTCGCTCATGCTACTCATAAAAAGTTCAAGGTCTATCAGATGGATGTCAAGTGTGCTTTCCTTTACGGAGACATCGATGAAGAGATTTATGTATGTCAAACACCAGGTTTTAAGGATCCAGATTTTCCAGATACAGTTTTTAAGCTTGACAAGTCTCTTTATGGTCTTCATCAGGCGCCTAAGATCTGGTATGAGACCCTAACACATTACCTCTTAAGCAATGGTTTCTCGTGGCACCATCGATATGACTCTATTCAAGAGAGAAGTGAATGGTGAAATCTTGATCGTCCAAGTTTATGTCGATGATATTATTTTTGGCTCCACCAATTCTCAATTATTTCGGGAGTTCGAAAGGTGATGTGTAATCGGTTTGAAACGAGTATGATGGGAGAAATGTGATTTTTCCTTGAATTACAAGTGGAACAAAAGCCAGAAGGCATTCTTGTTCATTAGGAGAAGTATATTAAAGAAATTTTGAAGAAATTCAAGATGGATGACGCGTTTCCTGAAATGACTCCTTTTACTGCTCAAACGTGCCTTACTCCTCATGAGAACGGGAAACCTGTTGATCCTTATCTCTATAGATCTATGATCGGTTCCCTTATGTATCTTACAGCAAGTCGTCCTGACATCACTTTTGTTGTAGGTTATTTTGCTCGATAGCAGTCGGCCCCAAAAGAGTCTCATGAAAAGGCTGTTAAGAGAATTTTTCGTTATCTCAAAGGCTCCTCTCGTTTAGGTCTTTGGTATCCCTATGGTGGGAATTTTGATTTACATGCTTATTCTGACAGTGATTCTAATAGTTGTTGGCTAAACAGAAAATCGGTGACCGGAGGATGTTAATACCTGGGCAATTTTCTAGTTTCATGGCAAAGCAAGAAACAGACCACTATTTCCCTCTCTACAGCGGAAGCAGAATACATTGCTGCCTTTAGTTGTTGTTCACAAGTTCTTCGGATACAACACCACATAACTGACTATGGAATCAATTTTCTCCACACATCGTTGTTTTGTGACAACGACACCGCCATCGGGATAGCTAAAAATCCTATTCATCATTCTCGAACCAAGCACATCGAAAGACGGATTTATGCAATTCGTGATGCACAGGAAAAAGGTTTTATCGATATTATTCCTATTGACACTAAAAGTCAAAAGGTAGATCTTTTCACAAAAACATTTGATAAACCTCGCTTTTATGAATTGATTTTTATGCTACGGCTAATATGTTTTTAAACCTCTTTTCTTTTCTCTTATTTTTATTAAAAATAAAGGGGTTTTCTAAAATAAAATTTTGGGGGAGTGTATATAAGTTACATAAAAAAACTGGGAATTTGATTTGAAATGACGAGAAATGATTGTATATCTTCTGGATATGCTCGTTTGTGCATGACTGGCATTTAAAATGAAAATGATAGAACTGATGATGCTCTCTGATTTACATCTTAATTTTAAATTGCAAATAAAAGAAAATAAAAGAGATTCCTTAAACGATATGCTTGGTAGACTCAGCCTGAAGAATAAAATAGACAGCAGCATAAGGATTTAAATTAAAAATATGCTTAAGGACGTCTGGATTTACATAATCATTTTCCCCTGTATGAAAACTAAGTCTTGCCAAAAATTGGATTGGAATTGATATTTCACCCACGATGATACAAGTCTCATAAGCCATATCTTTGAGCCATGATTTTTGTATTTATGTGTCTTGTGTTTGTGCTAATCTCCTCTGTTGTACGGTAGTACTGAGCTGGAGTGATGATCTCCTCTGTTGTACGGTAGTACTGACCTGGAACTCTCATCGGCACATAATTAAATGGTCATCTCCTTTGTTATACTTGAGTATAGACCTGGAGCCCTCACCATCTTGATCTAAGTTGTATTAAATCATCTAAATAATGAATTCATTACAAAATTCAATATTCCATTGATTATCACTTACACATATCTATACAAGCCTTGTTCTAAAGATTGTATCAAAATTCATGAAATCCTGAGATTGGGTGAGGGTTTTTGCCAAATGATTATGGGGTCCTAACATTTTAAAGCATCTAATCAAACCTTAATGAATCATCTGCTATTTGTTCAGAAGGATAAGGCATGGGTTTAAGTGGACAAACATATCAGCAATCGTTATTGATATCTTTGAGAATTTCTAAATTCCTTCAAAGACTGTGATTAGATACAGTTATCGGTATGATCTCATTGCTTATTGATTATTAAACTTTGTACTAATATATATCTTGAGGATGTGATCTCAGATTGATTTAAATCACAGTTATTGATGTTAATTCTTATAAAAAATTTGTGAAACTACACTTTCGCTAATTGTTTCGCTAGACGAAATTGCAAGTTCGCTCAGCATTCTCATCCAGTGTGATCTTGCTGGCGAAACTATACTTTCACCAACCAAAATTAAATCTCATCCTGCGAAACTATAGTTTCGGCCAACGAATTAATTTAAATTTTGTTTTTTCTTTATTCTTTAATTTTTTTATTCTTATTTAATTACTTTATATTTTTCATATATTTCATTTGTATTTCAGGTTTAAATGGCTAATCTAATGTTCGATGAGAGAAACAACATCACTGCCATTCTGGATGATCCATATCCTAATGTAGCAGGGTTTAGAGACTGTATTCAGTGGCTGCAAAGATCCCCTATAGATTACCCTATCTCTCATTCTACTACCATGTATGATCTATAAATCAGAGACTTTTGGAGATCTGCTGACTATGATACAAAAGGGAACACCCAAAGGATCACTGCTAAAGTCTTAGAGAATGAGGTGACTATTACTACCGAGACGGCTTGAAGGATTCTAAGGCTAGAAGAGGATTTTATAGAAGAGGTTACTATGTCAGATACTGAGGTGTTCACATCATTCAGGAGTATGGGATATGAGGGGCTAGTTTTTGGTTCCTGAAAAGAGATCAACAAGTCCTTTCTCTCAAAGGAATGGAGATTCATTGCCCATGTCTTTATCATGTGGTTAGATCACCGTAAAGGTGGATGAGATGGGCTGAACATAGACTGGGCGAAAGCTATGGTGTTATGCTGCAGAGGGAAAAAAACAAACATTGCGAGACTGATATTTGCATGTATGGCAGAGAATGTGATGGCCTTTTAGAAGGATAAGTTGCTCCTGTATCCTAGATTTCTTGAGATGATCTTTGATGACCTAATTCCAAATGTGCCAAGAGACGGGGAGGGGAAAAGGTTGGTGCAGATGAACCCACGTATTTTTGCAGACTATTATGCTATCCGACATGACATTAGTGAGATGATCACCCATCTCTGGGAAAACATGTACCCACCCTAGTGATGAAACTATATTAGAAGGGTGCACGAGTCGGAGAATAAGTTAGCTGAAGAAACTAGAGCACAATAGACTGATGCTGCTAAGAAGCGAAAAAGATATGCCAAAGAGAAGGATTATGATTTCGAAGAATAAGTGAATGAAAAGGCTGAAGAGATAAGGGTTGAAAAGGAGAGAGGATCGAAGAAGAAGGCTGATATAGGAGAATCAGAAAGGAGAACTAAACAAAGACATCAAGCATTCACTGAAACACCAAGAAGGGAAGATAGAGGAAGCTTAGATGAGGATATGATTTGTCACCTTCATAACTCACTGGCAAATAAATTGAGCATGATAAAGACCAAACTCATTAATCAAGAGATGCGGGAAAGGCAAAACGTTTAGTTGATAAAGGGAATGAAGAAAATGCTAGTAGAACAAAACTTACTGCTGAAGAAGTTGTTTGAGGAAGTTGGTCAATTGAAATTTGTTGCCGGCATGCCCAATCAACTAACTCAATCTGAGTTAGATGATTTAACTGATACTTCTAAATACCCATTCTGGAATGTGGGTACTTCCTCCAGGTAGGAGAGGGCACATCTGGTGCAGCAACTGCTGGTGCTGAAGGTTCTAAAATAGAAATGAAGATGAAGGTAGGGAGAATGAGGAGGAAATTCAGGAGGCTGGTTTGTAAACATGGGACTGATGTAGAAAAAGATCTGGTTGGAGAAGAGGTAGTGAGGGAAAGTCGGTGGACAGAGATGCTGATAAAGGAAAAGGGCTAGTTGACGAAGAAGAGGATGATGAACAACTAGTAGATTATGATTGTGTGCCAGAATACTATGAAGTTGATGAGATACCATTGATATATGTAGCCAAGAAGGGAGGGCTTGATGAATATGTCTTTGAGATGGATAAAGATGAATGGTTTGTTAAAGAGAAGGAGCAAGAAGAATTAACTCCCCTTTTCCAACACATGGAAGGGTAAGGTAAGATGGAGGTTGATAAGAGGATTATAAGTTGGTGTTATAACCCCAGCCTCAAGATGTTCATGATCAAGAGGAGAGGGGTGGAATTAGCTACATGCATAAGAGGAAGGCATTCAAGACCTTGCCTAAATGGGATCTAAGGAGGTTGCCTGCTTTGCCATTACTAAATGCCAATCTTAGTGAACGAGCCTCACTTTTGGAGAAAGAGATTAAGAATGGACTTAATGAAAACTTTGAGTCTTTTGGATACATGATGGCTGAGAGGAAACGATCAAAGAAAGACAAAGATTGGGAAACTTGAAAAGGAAGAATTGTCCTAAGGTAAAGCCTCCAAAGACTATGAACAGAGTCAGGTTAGCAGATCCCCTTCCCTAACAGTTATAAAATTTTGAGAAATGGTTTTATGATAAGAACACGGGGGAGGTAGTGATAAGAATTAAGAATGGTAAAGAATTCAAGTATTTTATCCTATGGAGCTCTTCAGTTTTTGTGATGAAGATTTGTTGGTTTTATGTGTGAATAATATCAAGGCTGGGGCGGGAGAGGAGACAAGGAAAGAGGCCAGTCTGTTTATGATTGTGGCAAATAAGATTAAAGGAGTGAGAGCAGAAGTGAAAAGGCTTGCAGAGCGAGTAAGGGCTCAAGATGATCTGAATATGGATATACAAGATCTGACAAGGCAGTTTGGGCAAGCTAGTGCTCAACCCAAAGGGGCTCGTGAAGTAGGAATAGACCATGGAGAATCATTTGCTAAAGCCCCTAAGGAAGTTGTTGTAGGAGGTGTTGAAGACAAATCAAAGGCAACAGAGGAAATTGGAGCTGATGAGATACATAAAGACGAGTGAAGGTGGTGAGTTCCAACCTAGGGGGAGTATTGAAGATCATGTATAGGTTGGACTCACCTTAGATTAGAATATTTACTTTTGCTTGTAATAGGTCTTTTGTTAGTTTCCTTTTGTATGTAATTAGATTTATGTAGTTTTGCAATCCAGTGAAACTTCTGTCGGGCGAAGCTACAGTTTCGGCAGAACAGTTTCGTTGACAGCGCAACTGTTTGTGAAACTAAGACTGCTATATATAGTTTTTTATCATTATCATTGTAGGTAAGCTTTCAAAACCCTAATCGTTGATCCTTGTTGCAAGTTACATTTTCTAAGTAGTAAATTCACACAAATATCATTGTGCTTTAATGTTATTGAATGTTATGATCTTCATTGTCTTATATTGAATGAGTTGTTATTTTTTTCAATCTTCATTGTTCATCTTGTTTAGTTTGTGTGTTTGATATTGAACGATTCTTTATTTCATTTGCACTGTTATATGATCAAATGGACAAACAATACTATAGATGGAACTCTCTTCATAAAAGGAACAAGGAATGACTTAATGCTAGTTCAAGTATATGTAGATGACATTGTTTTTGGTTCAACTAATCCAAATCTCTGCTAAGACTGTGAGAGGTTAATAAATAATAGATTTGTAATGAGTGCCATGGGGGAACTCAATTTCTTTCTACGAATTCAAGTGAAGCAAGTTGACAGTCATATCTTCATAAGTTAATCAAAGTATGTACAAGACATACTTACAAGTTTCAACATGACTGACTATAAGATTGCAAAGAAACCCATAGCAAGAAACCACTCCCTTGGACCATACATTGAGGGGAGTGTATGGATGAATACTTTATAGGGCTATGATTAGGTCTGTTATGTATCTTACCGATAGCAAGTCTGATATCATGTTTGGCACATGTATTTGTGCAAGATATCAAGCCAACCCAAAGATGTCACACTTAGTCACTATCAAGAGGATTATAAGATACCTCAAAGGTGCGGCTACACTAGGCTTTTGGTATCCAAAGAATTCTGATTTCGATCTATATGCATATATGGATAATGAATATAGTGGCCCTAATATGACTGCAAAGTCTACAACTGGGGGATGTCAATTCCTTGGTGGAAAGATTGTCTCATTGCAATACAAAAGACAATCCTATGTGTTTACATCAAATGCTTCCGGTTGGACTGAGGATTCAACTTCAAAGACACTCCTATCCATATAGACAAGAATAATGTTATCTCTATTACATAGAATCCTATGCAGCACTCAAGGACAAAACACATTAATATCAGGTATCATTTAATTAGAGATAACTTTAAAAAGGGATTAATCAAACTAGTCGAAGTTAACATAAATGAACAATATTCTGATCTGTTAACCAAAGATTTTGATAAACATAGATTTAAATATCTTATATTAGATATTGGGATGATTAACTTTAAATATATTTTCTTAAACTAAGTTCATATTATTTCTAATATCTGTGTGTCCTAAGTTGTTTATTGCATCACCTTCATAAACCCTTGTTTATTTTCGAAGAAAAACCTTTTCAAATTCTATTACTTAGCTTTTTTAAAATTTTTGATTTTTTACTTCTAAATATATCCTTACCTTTGGAAGAAAATTATGTCATCAAGACAGATAATTACTTATATCAATTTGCCTACGGAAGAAATTTTCAAAATATCTTCCGAAGCATAATTGAATTTATTAGTAGTTATGTGTTTTTGAAGAAACAATTTTCTTCTGAAAGCAAATTAAATCTTGGAATTTTTTTCTCCTTAGAATAAAATTAGCAAGTCTTAATATCTTCCGATGCAAACAATCATTGCAAAATCTTTCGAAGTCACTTTTGCTTTAGAAGCTTTTTGTCAAAATTAAGAAGAGAAAAATACATTTGGAAGATTTTCGATTTCCAAGATAACAACCTTTTTGGGCACCTTTTCAGAGGTGGAACCGACATCCAAATTATAAAGTTTTTCCTCTTTCATTAACTTTGTCTTAAATTATATATATACACACACATATATATAGATATATATATATATATACATATATACATATATATATATACATATATATATATACACATATACATACATATATATATATACATACCTAACGCCTTCCCCCTCTTTCACTCTCTTCGTCATCTGAAACACTTCTAAACCTAAATTCACTAAAAACCAACTTTGTTCTTATCTTCCTTCACCTTTAAGCTTGCATAAGTCACCAACATTGACCACAGAAACAAACCTAATTTTTCCATTCAACTCTACAGGCAACACAATCAGGTTGCCCTATTGGACTCTAGGAAAGATACAAGTTTCTAAGAGGTTTGTCGGTTCATTTCTTTGTCCAACTACTTCACTTCCCTCACCATTGATCCTCCTCTCTACAAGGATGAACTTTTGGAATTTTCGAAGACCTACCAAGAGGTGATTATGGATGGGGAGAAGGAATTGTCTGCCATAATGCAGGGGAGGACAATCTTGATCATAAACACACACCTTCAGCCAGATGATGTAGAAGGTGAATCGTCATTTCCTAAAGCTGCTATCAACCACTCCTTTGATTAGATGGGCAATGAAGAGACTTCTCTGTAAAGACCTCTAGGAAAGGGAAGGTCTCATCTCAGTAGAAGTACTTACTTCATGTGGTCATCCACAGCTTGTCCAACAAGCATGGAGGATGGTATCAAACTCTTGAAGATCTCTCTTTCATAGTTCATGGGATAGTTGAAGGGGTCAAGTTCAGGTACTCACAATTGGTGTATACTAATTTACTTGCTAAGTAAGACTCCTTAGAGTATTACACATGCCCTAGATTTATTCAACACATTCTTAATTGTGAATTGGGCTCACAGTTGAGGGGAACATGTTATATTCTTAAAGTGGGACCGATGAAGCCCGACATATTTAAGACAATAAAGAAGGCAACTGTTGGCTTCTCTAGGGTAGAAATAGCATTGTCCTAAAAATATTAGAGCTCATTGCTCAAGGTGATAGCCTAGCAACATAAGCTAGTGTTAAACCCATACATTCTACTTCTCAACTACTGAAACAACCACAAATCTAGTTATCAAACTTCAGGGGTTAGCTACCCTCCCCAGCCTCTTGATCTTAACCAACAAATTCCTAACCATGACTTCAATAATGATGAAGAAATAGGATTTAGTGAGTATCATGATACTCTCTTCTCTTCCCCCACTCAAAGAGATATGAGTACTCCTGTCTCTCCCCTATCTAGCCTATATCATTCACCATACTGAGATGGATCACCCTAAACCTATTAAAGAGGTCCATATGGAAGAGGATCTTACTTATGCAAGTGATTACATTGTTAAGACCTCAACCATGGCAACTCAACCCATTTACACGTCACCTAAAGTTGTCCTTGAGCAGAGGAAATCCAATAGATAATAACATTATTTTAGTGATGAGGAAGAAGACTTTGGTCCTATTCTCTCATCCCCCCATGATTCTTTTGATGACGATAAGGGGAACATGAGACTAGTGCAAAAACTTTCAAAAACATGCATGTACTTAGCCTTTAAGGTTATTCACCTGCAATCTTAGGTGACTACCCTCCAAAATAGGGTCAATGATAAACAACTTGAGATTTCATTTCTTAAGGAACAACTAGATTGGAGACCTTTACGAAGAGCTTATCCAGGAACACAAGAACATATGGATGTCATAGACCTAACTCCTAGCTCACCTATGCAAGAGGGTGATGCTACCAAAAAGGGGGAGAAAGTCTTAACAATCACAGAACCTGGGAGTTCCTCACAGAATATGGACATAGAGGATTCACCACCCTCAGGTGCAATTGTTTATACTCAGTAACCTCCTCAAGTTCACATTGATGTGGATTCTCTCGTTTAGAGTTTGTTGGATGAGGCTATTCTAAGGGCATTATCATCCCCAACCCAAGGAGCTTCAAACTACGTACTAGGGTGGAGGTATGTTGCTAAGAGAAGAGCCCTCATAGTTTATAGACTTCAAGGGCAACAAGAGATCTTCAGCTTTTGGACCTTGAACTATAGTGAAGGTCTTGATCTTGTCAACATGCCATTTTTGAATCCAACTCATCATAGGAAAGATGAAATAATGGATGAAAGAATACAAGACATGATTGCAGAAGTGTTCAAAGCAAGAAAACAAATGCGAGCAGGAATGTCATTGGTTAATTGCATGTTGATGTGGACCCTAAGATTAGCTTCAAAGGGGAAACCTTGACTAAAGGCCTAGTGATAGAACCTGTAAGCATTGTCATAGAACCTGTAGCTTTAGCATCCAAACCCTCAGTGAAGCACCTGTTGTTAAAGGTGTCTCACAGCCTCTCTCTGGCTCGAGTCTGATTGTTAGATCAGACAATAAAGGCCAAAGCTCTATCCACCCTATGTTACAAAGGTCTGTGGGTGACAAAGGGAAAAGGATATTGAATCCTAATATGATTGAGGAGAAGGATAAAGAGAGAAAGAGGAAGCTAAGGAGAGAAAGTTCTAGTGGGTCCTCAAGTTTCATGGAGGCTACTATCAGGGCTGCTCATACACCAAACACTCAAATGATGAGTTAAGAGCAGCCAAGATACACTATAATTGTAACATCTACCAAATTTGGAAATAGAAAGCCAAACCCGAATCCATTTGGGTCAATTTTTGGAAAATCAAATACATTAGTTAGAAATTTAATTTTTTGTAATCCTTCAAAAATAATAACAATCTTATTTATTCGACTTCCATTTATTAAATCAATTCATGGTAATTTTATGATTTATAGAATAAAATTTCATAAATTCATGATGTTTATTTGTCATTTATGAGTTTTAATTATAAGCTAAAATAAAGGATTAAAATACAAGATCATTATTACAAATACGTAAGGTCTATAAAATATTATTAATATTTATAAGATTTTAAATATTCAAGTAAAATAAATAATCAAATTACAAGTTTTTATTAGATTTATAAAGTCTACAAAAATTAATAAAAAAAGAAGTTGTTAAATTAAAATTAAAGTTTAAATAAATTTAAAGTTTAAATTGTAATTATTCTTTTATTTATTTAAATTATTTAATTTTATAATTATTTCCAATTCCAATGATAACCCCTTTTAAAAGACTTATAACTCACCATTAACACCATTTTTAACATACTCCTAACCTCAATTATAAAAGCAAGCCTTATGCCTTACTTTTCATTTTGCTCATTCTCTAAAAATCTTACTGTCATATCATTCTTTCATCCATTGGTTATCATCAATTTTAAGAATTTTATTTTAAAAGAATTTCAAGAATTCTTAATACTAAGGTAATCTTTTATTGTTTTTATATTATACATTTCAATCATCCTAACATCCAATTGTTCTCATGACTTTATGTTCATACTTTTATTCTTTCTTCTAGTAAATTTGTTTTACATTTAATCATTATCATTTGATCATTAACCTTCTAATTTTTACTAACCTTATAATAATCAATAACATTCTTAAATCAAGCTAACTTCTAATGTAAACAAAGAATCCCGTTTGCATATGGACGGCTATGCCGCCGCATTTGGTTATTCCACAAGATTATTTCCCTAAGTAATAGCTATGCCAAAGTATTGGAATATTTTTATATAAATCAAATGAAGTCTAATATATCATATATCAATATAATAAATTTACACTAACCCGTTTCATGCTTTAACAATTTTAAAAGTACATATAAGTGCCTTACTACAATTCTGGCAGAATATAATCTAACTTCAACCGACTATAACTTGATCATAACAAAATAAATTTGGGTAAAATTATACTCCAATATTAAGTTCATTGAGCTACATTTTCAACGACAGTTTATACGTTTTCAAACTCAATCGGACGACTGAACAATAGCCTTCACAAGATAAGTACGCATTTCAGCACCTTCTATATTGTGCTGCTTGTTTGACCTACGTATGGATCTTTTCATAAAAATGTTTCTGAATAAAAGTAGTCCGGGAGACTTAGAACTAGTCAAATGTAAATTTTTATAATTTTATGAAGTCGTTTACTATTTTAAAAACTTATTTAAACACATACCAAATATTCTATCCAGAATCTAAAATTGGTACAAATAACCGTTTTTCAATCTACCTTTCGCTTATTGGAATTCCTAAGCTTCCTAACTTCTTGAAATGAATTCTGACATCACGTTATTGTTTTTTTATCATTTAGGACATCACCTTTGACTTTTGACATCCAATCTTTCTTATGTACTCTACAACCATCACTACTATTGTGAGTTTCCCATGGCCTTTTTTTACTTTATTTCACACCTTTTAGGGTGAAACATGTTAACCTTATAAGCATACACTTGTAAACATCTTGATACTTGTAAATGCACATGCAATTCATCTTTACTTTTTGTCATGGTTATTGTCTTATTGTGAGTGTTATATGAGATACATTATATGTTGACAATCATTAACTATTGCTAGCCCGACAACGTCATAGATCTATAGGCCTGACAAGCCTGTTTGGTTAATCCAAGTACACTTAGCTAATTATTTAATCTTGTAAACTTGTAATCTTGTAAGCTGTCAATGTTGGATTGTAGCTATATGTATGCTATAGACTTGCCTAATTCATAACCATTGACATGATTCCTACTTGTAAATCTTTTATATATATGTACATATGTGTGTGTTTAACCCATGGAAACTCACCAACTTTCAAAGTTGACCCTTTATTTTTAACATGTTTCAGGTTTGATATTTGAGGATCTTTTCGAGCTCATATACGACTTGGACTTAGTTTAATTGAAAATTTTATGTTGTTATTTATATCTTGATTGTATTGTAATGATTTAATTGTCTTGTAATGTTCAATAAAATGGTACTTAATATTATTTCAACTTATTAGTTCCATGTGCTATGAACAATTGTTTCACATTCGTCCGCCCCGATGATACCGCCGTTGGTCGGGGTGTGACAATAATGGGACCAGGAACAATGATATTTATGAAATCATCTCTCTCCCCTTAGAAAATTGAATGAACTAGTAGATAAGGAGATGTCTATGGAGAGGAAAAGGCAGACTAGGTTGTACAAACATGCTCCTACCCTCTCCCTAGTTCAATAAAGTCCTGAGAAAGAGGTTGTGGAAACTGAAAAACCTCAGGTAGACAAGGAAGCTGACAGACAAAACATGATTAACTACATGAGTGCCATAAGGCTCTACCAGGTAGTTGTTCTTCTTCTTTTATCATATGAGTACATAAAATTTGATTACCTTAAGTAGCTTAAGCTACAAGTTCTCAAAGAACAAAAAGCGGCTAAGTGGAAGATGAGGGAAAAAGCAGCAAAGTTAAGAGTCATCATCCAAATGAGTCAAAAGTAGTCTACTGCCAAGCAAAGGATGATGAGCTTCTTAAAGCTATATGGATTCTCCAAAAGGACTCTTGGTCCAATGTGTCTATCCATTATGGATGAGTACATTAGAATGATCAAGTAGAAGAATAAGTAAGGAGAACTTGTTGAGTTACACTCCTTACTAAGTCAGGCTCCTCCTAAAGCTAAAGTTACGATTGAACCATTTGAGACAACACAACCTGGACCTCATGTTGTATCATAGCAAGCTTCATCTTTTGATACACAACATGGTCCAACTCTTTCTCCTTTTGAACCTGTGAAGGAGGAGGAGCCAAGTGAGGAAGACAAAACAAAACAACATGGCACTAAAGGCCAGTCTACTAAGTTAAAGAGGTAGAAAAGGATGGCCTCTAAGTCTGTATCAAAGAAGAAACCAAAGGCATCCATTTCCAGACCTCCGGATGAGTCAGAGCATCTTGAGGATGTGCAAGAAGAGGTTGCTCAACCTACTCCAACTCAAGTAGAGCCTCTTGCATTAGGAAAACCCATCTTGTTGTGGCCTTTTGTTACTAATATTCACAGATGGTATGTCAATAGAGATCAATGTGATCAAGATGTCTACTTCTGGCAAGACATGTTTCACTTACCTCAACATGATCTTTTTGACATGAGAAGGTATTTTGAAAATAGTCTAGGTAGGAAATCTTCCTGCATACATAAAGGCTGATGCACCCAAACTAGCCCAAGTGCTTCCTGCATACACGCACTTGGTACTAAGTAGAAGTTGCTTCAGAAGTTTCATACTCTACACAAGAAAATAGTCTAGGTAGGAAATCTTCGAAAGCCAAGACCAATATCTTCTAAACCTAAAAGTGAAGTCTTTTTAAGCTTCAAAGACAAAGTCTTCTAAAGCCAATGATGTGAAGACAGATTTCCTCCAAAGACTTTGAAGAACATGCTTTCTCTTATGTACTTTTCATAAAGGTAACCAACTTTCTGTTACAACTCTGAAGACTCACCAACTTAGACAA
Source organism: Flaveria trinervia (assembly GCA_025506515.1). Classification (NCBI taxonomy): domain Eukaryota; kingdom Viridiplantae; phylum Streptophyta; class Magnoliopsida; order Asterales; family Asteraceae; genus Flaveria; species Flaveria trinervia. The sequence goes on along the minus strand of JACCIX010000789.1, from coordinate 1,214 downwards.
GTTGGTCAATGGTACATGCTTTTTGTAACTATACATTAAGGTCTTGAGTGTGTAACTTTCTACTTTATATACTTTTATCCTTTTTGTAATATATTAGGATGTGAGGTGTGGCATGTCATATTCAATAGTCAAAAGATAAATTTGTCTTTTGACTTTACATTGATCTTGTTTTCTAGATTAGTGTTTCCAGCTGGCCTTCAAAGTATGGTGGGTTATAGGATGTATTATAAAGTGTCTCAAGTCCTTGTTTCTTATTTTTATGCTTTATCACTTGTAAAAGAACTTGAGCAGCAATATACTGCAATCTTGCAAACCTTTCCATTGTTGTGTTCTTAAGTGTCTATATCTTGTTTACTTGTCTTCATAGTATCACATTATAAGTCATGATTCCCTATTTGATCTATTAAGTGTTCTAACACTCTCCTTGTTGTGAGGCTGATTGTATTGACCATCCCTTAAACAGACCTTCAATCTCTATACACACTCTAATGCCAGTTAATAGGTCGTCTAAGCTCATGTGGTGGAGTTGTGAGAAGGAGACGTGTAAGGCCCCATTCCCAGGACGCTTACAGCTGGTAAATCATCGCACATAAAACATATACTTTACATTAAATCATTCATAAAACATTGCAGCGGAAACATAAAACTAACTTGTCATATCATTACAAATGCTTTTGCAAGTTAATACAGGCGTTCATTTCAAAACATCATTCGTTCCAATTACAATGCAAAAACATTAACAAAATAATGCCATTCAAAATGCCATGTAGTTGCTCCGTGCCATCCTCAGCAATGCTCACCTGCCAACTGGAAAATGCATAAAAAGTCAGCGTTGCTGAGTGAGTTCTAGTTTTATAATAAAACAATACTTTATATTCATTAAAACCATTCTTTACTTTCATTAAAACCATTTTTTACTTTCATGCGATCATACATCATACGTATACACATATAATTTCATTATTATCTTCATCATTCATTCATTAACTTTCATTCTTTTGTACGTTCTACTTTCATTCGTTCATTCATTACTTCCAGTGACATGTACATTACCCCGAACATTGTGCACGGAGCAGGTAACTGGGCCTGAGGTCTTTCATAGACCTCGAACATTATGCACGAAGCTGACTCTAGTACCTAGGGCAAGTACATTCACCATTTATCTTTTCTCTTTCATTCCGGATCATTGCCATATGCTATACCCTGAACATTAT